>JALIZH010016172.1:0-57774 GCA_030522465.1 Rhipicephalus appendiculatus
ATTTTGCGGTATTGACGGCATATCCGTTAGGTCGCCACGTGTGTTTACGCAGACACGTGCGAAAGTATGTCAGTCAGCTTCCGCTTCAGATTCATGCACAAGGCGTTGTCGTAATAGTCCCTGGGCTCCTTCTTTTTTACAGCAAAGCTGCTTAAGCCGGCAATAAAACTTAGGTGGGCATAAATGTGTGGAAAACAACTATCATCACCATGATCGGGTATGTGCCACAGAAACTGGGCAAAACCCACTTCTTACCGCAGGCCCACGAAAAATGGAAAAAGGCAACAGACGGGCGGCAAACACTCATTAATATAATCATGAGCGGGTATGTGTCAGATATTGGCCAAATCCTACTATTCATCGATCGTCCACTAAAAATGAAGGCGACAGATGGGCGGCGGCAAACAACCAATTAGTATTTCTAGACAGACGTAACCAGTAATTGAGAGAAGCTTTAACAAACCGTCGGGGTTAACCGAGTGAATAAACAGCGTGGCTACCCCATTTTAGCTACGCTCATGCATCAGTGCATAGTGCTTCAGCGGCACGTACAACGAGAGCATACTATGGAACGGGAAGGCAATGGAAAATCCCTCCTGTCCACCATTCAGGCAAAGCGTCGTTTGGTAGCAGTGGCCATGCTTTTGCCCCTCTAACTGCAAGTAGACCAGGCGCGCTGACTGCTACGAACAAAGAACTCGGTGCAATAATTGTTGCGAAACAGTGCTGCCCTTATTTTAGTAAATAAAACTTTGCGCGTTTTGTTTACGGTAGAAGTGCCCTATTTGTGAGTAAAAATACCTGTTTTCTAAATTTTTCTGAGTTTGGGCATATATGGGTTCACGTCGAAGCTTGGGCTGCTTGCAAGATCTCTCGGCGATTGGATTACACGGCACATCCTGCTGCAGGGCAACAGCTGCCGCACAGGCTGGATGCTGCTGTGCAGCAAGAAAAGCAATGTCGAAGATATCAAAAAAGAAAAAAACAAAAAACAAAAGCCATACTGCAATAGCATCTCCCGGTGATGTAAATCACTGGCGTGATTTACATCACCCGGAAGATGGCACTGCGCGTTTACTTTTTTCGGCGGTACATGGAGTGACAGCACAACAAAAAACGTATAAGCATTGCCACACACACACATACGCATAAAATCTGCAGCGCTTGCCTGATCAGGAAAATGGGGGATAGAGGAGCTTGGCGTGTTAGTGCCTAGCATACTCCTCTTTCTTTCTTTCTTTCCTTCTTTCTTTCTTTCTTGTTTTCTTCCTTCCTTTCTTTCTTTCTATCTATCTATCTATCTATCTATCTATCTATCTATCTATCTATCTATCTATCTATCTATCTATCTATCTATCTATCTATCTATCTACCGCCTTGCGCAATGCTCCCTCCTAACTGTTTCCTTCCTTCATGCCGGGAATCGGGCCGTCAAGGTAAATTTATCATCAATCGAGTCAATGATAAATTTAATAGACAAATAATTAGATTTTCTGAGTATATACACCTGTACTTATCCCCAACATATATCCCGCTGCTACTTTGCCAGGCCTGTCCTTAAGAGGAGTAACACTGCTGCCTTTGTACCTAACAATATTGTGTACCGGCTATTATAGTATATCTATGTTTCGTTGATGAATCATTTCTGGAGAATCCCTAACGTGGACGAAGGGTTATGAGAAGGAAAGTTGGCATCCGCACGCTCCAAGCACCTCTTTCAGGGGCGACGGCCCCGGTTAGGCGTTGTATTCCTCCTGGGCTGTCCTCTGCATGGAATTCTGGTAAAGATGACGGAGCCACAATGAGATCTTTCACAATTATTGAAGATATCCACTCTCTGCTGCACGGTGAGACTAACAAATCGCTGGCAGCCCAGTGAATGTCCACGGCGCATCTTCGGAAGCTTTCCTATGTTTCCGGACAGGCGTTGTGGGCGCAGTGGTTGTCATTATGCATGAAAAGGAAGAACTGCTTCAAGCCTAGAAGCTTTTCTACTTGCAGCACGCATGAAACAACACGCGACAAATATCATCAACATCATGCGCAAGCAAATTTTTCATGAAAAATAATAGGGAATGCTAGTCTGTATTGGTATTTCGAACACCAGTACAACGCTGCCCACTGTGGCACTGTTTCCGTCCAGGTTTGCAAAGCTAGACATTAGCATACCGCTTAACGATGACGTATACTGCCTTATGTCACCGTAGTCGAAGGTTTTAGCTACACTTTAAGAAAAAAAAAGAGTATACCTGACTCTTTTCGGAGAGTTCTGACTTGCCACGTATACGACTCTCTTTGGCGAGTCACGGTGACTCTCTTGGTGGATCAGAGTCGGCGCGCTCAGGAGAGTCCCCGGACCCTCTTAAGAAGAGTGGGAGGACTCTTATGCGAAGGATCACACTACCACTTCTGAAGGAGTCGGACGACTCTTGCCAGTGACGCTCCTACGCGGGTCAATTGACACCCACCGAAGCGTCAAGCGACTCTACGGCTATTTTAAGCTACTAAATTGGCCCATGCTCTCATTTTGCGCGACTGCTGCTGGAAATAGTGAAGTATTCATTTTAAGCAACTCCATTAATACTTGCCGTTGTGGCCAGCGACTGCAAAAAAAAGGATAGTTCAATTTTAGCATTATTTTAATAAAACTTCTCAAAACACACCATTTCCAGCAAAGTTGAAGCAGCTGAGGTATTCCTCATTTCCATGCTTGTATGAGTATAACCAACCAAAATGTGTGACTGTGATGTGCATAGTGTCATGCCGTGCAAAATAAACAGCAGATATCGGTATCATGTTTCCATATTTATTCCTTATGATCAAGAATCAAAAAGTCGTGAAGGCTGGAGGAATCAGACTTTTGACTTGCTATGTTGTCGCTCCTGTT
Source organism: Rhipicephalus appendiculatus (assembly GCA_030522465.1). NCBI lineage: Eukaryota > Metazoa > Arthropoda > Arachnida > Ixodida > Ixodidae > Rhipicephalus > Rhipicephalus appendiculatus. The sequence continues at coordinate 2,888 of JALIZH010016172.1, forward strand.
CAGCGTGAGCAGCCATGACAAATGGTACCTGAAAAGCAGAACGTGATATCATAATCAGAAAACGGAATCATAGTAAGAGTTTGCAATACCTACACAATAAGTGATTTACACAGACATAATGAAGGCTCAGAACAAAACAAATGCAAAGAGGCATGGTAAGGAACCGTGTTTTTTGCCATTATCACGTAAAACATTGGTGACAAACTTGCAGCACAAGATGATGTGAGTTTTTTTTAAACAACAAAGGCAATTGTTTTAGGCTCCTTTGCGTGGGTGCCAGTCACCTCTTTTCCTACGTCGTCTTGTCCAACCAAAGGAAATGTACCGAGTGCCTCGTTGACATTACGAACGCCGCTGTTGATTTTCCTATCACTAATGGTGAAGCGCCAGACCATAGCGACCCCACCTTCGTTGCCCTGGGAATAACCAACACACAAACACACAGACTGATTAGTTTTATTTAAACCACCCTTTGTTCAACACACCGTTACTGTACACACATCTGACACGAGTGTTTCGTTTTAAATAATTTCCAAACGAAAACAAATTTTCACGTAATAGAAGGCGGGAAGCGCGTTTCGCGATAGGCACTGGTTATGCACGAATAAAAGGCCTTCCTTTTCTGACAAGTCGCTTCAAAAAGTGCTTCCAGAATAAGCCCGGCTTTGCGCCGGGCATATTGCCACAACCAAGCGCATCCTCCGGCAGTCAGGGGCACGCCGTGAGCGGTTACTGACAGCGTGTTCTACAAACGTAACCCATTCTTAAATACTCAGTTGTTCGAGCGCCCGAACGACAGAACGCGTGTTCTACAAATATAATCCACCCTTAACAACTCAGTTGTACGAGCGCCCGAACGACAGCAACGCGCGCGGACGCCGTCTACGTTGACATCAGACATGGCATATGCTAGAATTACCGCACATAGCTCCCCCACAGTCACGTATATTCACTCGATTCGGTTGTAAAGCCGAACGTCATTATATACAGTGCGTCTCTGTACACAGACTCTTTTGTCACGTTTTTACGGGTGGAAGCAGGCTGCACACTCGAGTATCGATGGAAATGTTATTAAGACCAGGGTTGCCGTCGGTGGCTACTTTGCGCCAAATTGGCTACTTTTCGACGCCATCTGGCGACAAAAATTTGCAGTTGGCGCCATGGCTATTTTCTGGCTACTTTTAAAGTGCTGATCTGGCGCATTAAGTAGCCTTTCTTTCTCATTTTGCAGACGAAATACATTGTTTTTAAGCGTTTCTCTCATTTCAGCGGATGCGTACGGTCGTCTTCCACCCACCAGTAGGCTGGTGCGCATCGAGGCACCCTTATGCGACGCTTAGCGCATCTCCAAATATGGAGTGGCGAAGTTGCGTGCATGGTGACGAACGCATGGCCAGCTCGGGGCTCAAGCTTCCCGCCATCTATTGTGATACTACGCGCAAGCTTTACGAATAATTTTGATACGCAATGCGTGCTCTCGTGTAAACTTGGGAAAACAGACATCTGCAACAAAATTTAGCTGGCCTGTTCATCTACAACCAGAATTTGGTCTGCAGCTTCAACGAAAATCTGTTTCAACTTACTTGTTCCTACTCACTTGCTGGCTGGAATATTTTAATATAACTTTGTGTCTGGCAAGAACTCATATTTTCTCATAAAATATATGTACGCGTAATGATTTATCATAATGCGTTCATTTAATTTCCAACTTATCGGTGGCTTTCTACGGTCTTACTTATTCAAAATGGTATTATTTATTGACCAATACTAAAGAATCTGCTCATAATACCACTTCTGTTCCATTTGGCTACAAATTTGGCGATAATATAAAATGACATGGCTACTTTGGCTACTTTTGGCTTGAGTTCTGGCTCCTTTTCAAGTCCACCCAACGGCAACCCTGATTAAGACGTACACTAAAGCGCATCTCAAAACGACATCAAACACTTTCAGCAGTTCAGACACAATGTGCGAGCAGAAAGTAATCGCCTCGATAAGTGATTGCATCACTCATTTTATGAGCCATGCAATCACTTACACAACAACGCGCATAGCGGCCTCAACTCGTTAAGTGACTGTTTTAACTGGACATCCTGCGACAGCCCCGTGGATGCAGGCTACTGTTGGAAATGGCTGGCAGCCTGCTCCCGCAGCCTACTTCCGCGGAGCTGCTGCAGACGCCCAGCTAAAGCTTTGTAATTAGTATATACGAAAGCAGTGCACTCACCATTAATAGGCGCATGTCCGTGTCCGCAACTCCAAGAATATTCCTCACTAGCGTCACTTCGAGCACAGAGCCTGGCGTGACCACCACCGCAGATCCGCATGTTCGCTCGAACTCAAACTACAAGTGGTGGTGGTGGTTCGAAGAAGGAAAAGGCGCCTAATTTCTGCAGCCCGGTCGGGAGCACGGCGCAGCGCCTTCAAACTACAAGTCGCGCCGGTCGCGCAACCAGCGTGACCAGCGCAACCAACGCGGTTCTCTCTGACGCATTCCTACAGACGGAGAGAGGAGGCAGCAGGCGTAGGCAGGCATGTAGGAGTAGGCGCCTCGCGCCCTCGCCCCCCTCGCGACCGCGCCGGCGGCGACGTTGCGGCGCCGGAGCGAGAGACAGGCCCGTCTCAGCGGCGCCGACGGCAAACGCGCGATATGTATGGCGTATACCGCGGCGCGTTCATCACGGAAGCCAATCGAAACGCGCTTCCACGAGAGTTCTGTGACTCCTCTCGAATTGCCAACTCTCTTTCCTCTGCGTCTACCTTCCAAAAGGGGTCAAGTGAATACCCGAAGGGGGGTAACGGTTTTGTAACCCTCTTTCGACTCTTTTTTTCTGAGCGTGTAGGTATACTGAAGGTATTTCATAGAGTTCGCTCTCGATCGTGGGCTTGTCGGTGATCAGCTGTTTAGCTGTTTCCGATATCACAATCTGACCTTTTATCGAGGTCAGTTGTCATTTCAGGTTTTCACATTTCATTCTTACGTTCATACGAATGCATATCCTCACTTGCGGCTTCCGGCACCGGAAAAGGAGTCATTACTCCCCATGGCACACGCGCTGAAGAATGCACAGGCAAAGAAACGCCAGCATTGCACCTGCATCGTGTCAACCTCGATGGGTGTGTTTGCCACTCGCCTTATTATCCCCCCAAGTTTCAGTTTCAGTGTATTGAACGTATTTTGGTGGGTGGTTACATGTAGGAAGAGGTATACAGAAAGAGGTCCCTTAGTGCGAACACTGCAATGGGACCTCTTGTTATAAAATACATAAAGAAAATAAAACAGGAGCAGAATAGCGAAAAACGAGCGTGATATGCGTACAAAATAATAGGAGTGGCATTATGGTAAGCAATGACAATTGGAATATTTAACAGTGAAATACGCATATAAAATAGATTAGCAAATTAAGTAAGTCCTAACAAAGTGCAATGATGCAATCATCAGAAGTGTACACTAATAAATGTTTCACAAGAAAAAGCATGTAATGAACGTGAAAAAAAAAACAAAACTTCAAAAGTATTATAGAAACGACAAAGTTACGATGGGATAAGTTGCTAGGCGATACAGAAAAATGTACTCTAACTATCCTCATTCCTCAGATGTACGTCGCCAAGAGCAAACTGTGTTTATTGACAGTCAATCCTAAAATGAAGAACAGGACAAAGAAAGCGTGCGCTGGCCAAGTGATTGCTTTGCACGCGCTAGGCGCAGCGGTGGTGGTATCAACTTTATTTGACTAAGTCACCTGCCTGGCGCCTCAGGGTGGCTCCACGCGGGAAGCGACTCTTTCAGCCCAGGAAACGATGGCCAACTGCTTCTCCCGGTCGGGAATTCTGACGAGATCATACCATGTTTATTTTGAGGGAGCTGGTAGAAGCGATTTTGGAGGAGGAAGAATTTTCGGGTTCTGGTCACGTGAAACGGCGGAACAAAAATCTTATGCAGCTCCGCTGTGAAGAGAAAGAAAGAAAGAAAGAAAGGAAGGAAGAAATAAATAAATAAATAAATAATAAATAAATAAATAAAGAGAGAAAGAAAGAAAGAAAGAAAGAAAGAAAGAAAGAAAGAAAGAAAGAAAGAAAGAAGTGCAGGTGGTAGGTCCGGTAAGCACACGCCAAGCTTCGCTTGCCCCATTTTCCCCGGGAAGAGATCTTGAATTTTTTTATACACATCTTTTTGATAATGTATAAAAGTTTATCCCCTTCAATGCAATTTCGTGACCTTGCGGCTCAAATATCCTTAATCCATGTGGCGCACACCAATGCGTTACATGAAATAAGGGGCAAGTATGAGTAATAACTCAGGATTAATGGTAGGTCCTACCACGCTTTCCAATTCTTGGCTTTGAGAATTGTTGACCTACACGAGCTCTGAACTTTCCACAATGGTGGGATCATTAGAAAAGAAAACGGAATTGTATGAATCCTGCGCGCAACGTGATGAATTGCAATACGCCAGAAGATGGACGTCAAACAGCTAAAGAGTATACTCTCAAAAGTGTGCTACATTCGATGGAAACAAAGTTTATCACATCTATAGTGCCGATCAAATTTGGTGTCCGCTCTGTGCAATGGTTGTTACACGAGTAATACAATTCGAGATAACGGTCGTTATGATTCATTAGGTGAGTGAATGACAGAAACGAAAGTGCGTTTTGGTAGGCTTTATTTCTTTTGCGTCTACAAACATTGTAGGCACTACTTGATCTTAGTACTTTCTTTAGGAATATATCGTCCCTCACTTCGAAAAACTGTTTTCGTCCTACAAATGAACCAGCAGCAGAAAATGTTAGAAGTGACAGTGTCTCAAGCTAAAGCATGGAAAGTAGCGGCTAGGTGCGGCATCACTAGTATATCGGGAAAACATTAGGTGCTACGGTGCCTGAGCTAAGCGTTTGAATGTGTTGTGGTGGAGTTAAGCATTAGACACTGAAATAGAAACGGTAGATTCATATACATCACAGAGTGATAATGTATACTTCACATTTAATAAACATTGCAGGTAACCTAAGTGAAGATGCGTAATGATAACAATGCCTTGGGTGTCTGTAGTCTCCATGCACGTCATTACAACATTTTTCCAGTGAGCACCTATTAAAGCACGGTGTTGAAGAAACCAGCTATTTTTACATGCTGATCAAAAGAGTGCGTATCCCCTCCCCTTGATTCATAAACACCCACTGAACGGCATCTGGACTGCGCGGGACACACCAGTCAAGGCAGGTTCAGGTCATCCCAAAGCCGCATCACGTCTGTGCCTTTGGTCTTCTCATCTATCCAGCACTTCATCGTATCCATGAGCTCGGGCGTCGTGAAGTGGTTCTTCCAGTCGCCAATCTTGCCCTTACGCACGCGGCCCGATCCCTCGTGCGACTCTTGTTTGGTAACGCCTTTCTTCCTGTAAATCTCCATGGACTCCAGCCTCTTCTCTTCGGGGAGCTCCAACAAAGCGTTGACGAAGCCGTCGCACCTGCAATCGAACACTTCCCGCATGTTCCCCAGGCTGCAGGAGTCCAGGATTCTCTGAAAGAGCTTGGGGTCAGCTCGAAGCGCGTCTCCGTACTCTTGCTTGCCGAGGAAGTCGGCGATCTTCAACACCCACGACGACGTGTCCTTCTTGAGGTCTTCGTACGTGAAGAAGAGGACGTTGGAGTCGTGCCGGTGTTCGTACCACGATAGGAGGTGGTCGAAGTAGTCTCCGTAGGGTACTCGCCCAGTGATGAATGCTTTCACGAACGTTTCGAAGGAAACGTCCAAGCAGGTCTTGGGCGTGTGTCCCAGAAGGTAATGATAGTAGGAGACGGCGCAGTCGTAGGGGTTTCGGGCCACATAGATGTACCTGGAAGGTATATAAAATACAAGAATTACCAAGAGCCCAATGTAGGGGTACCGATTACATATTCTCAGTAATTATCTCGAACGTCCTTTCAAAAAGTGAAAGAAAGGAAAATAGAACAATCTAGGAAAAGATGACACACGAGCCACCAAACAAGACTTGCGAACCGGCGCCCGCTCTCCAGCACACGCGGAAGCAAGAGAAATCTTTTTCACGTCTTTTTGATAAACATATGAGCTGAGCTCAAGCAATGAATAGAATTAACCTGAATTAACATTTTTTCGCTCCTGTGTGTGCTATACAAGGTAATTCAATACATATTTACTGGGCGCCTTAGAGTGCCATATCCTACGGCAGGAAACGTAATACTGGAAACAGACGCTCGGGCGGAGCAATTGCCGGGCCAGGTCTGCCTGTACCAACAACATCACCCTCCCCCCCCCCCCCCCTCCAACACCAAGATTTGCCAGCAATAGACAATACTAGCCAAAACTTGGTCAGAAGTGATCCAATGCTCTTGGTACGCAAGTAACTAGGGCAGGTAGTCGGGTTCGGTCAGAAATTGTCGTCGTGATTTTTATGAACGTCAATCGTAACAGAAAAAGGTGGCACAGCCCCGTAACGGCGTCTTCTTAAAAATGGATCTAGATAACGGCTATTGACGACACACTGCGGTGGTCTAGTGGTTGTGGTGCTTGACTGCTGACCCTTAGGTCGTCGGATCACCTCCCGGCCGCCGCGGCCGCATTTAGATGGAGGTGAAATGCTCCGTGTGCTTATATTTAGGTGCACGTTAAAAAACTCATGTCGCCTGAAAAATTTCTGGAGCCCTCTACTACGGCGTCGCTCACAATCATATAGTGGTTTTGGGACGTAAAAAGCCCCCAAAATTATTGTTATGAAGCCGCGATCGACGAAATGAGATCTTGGACTTCGTCAGCGATCATTTGCTGCAGAGGCAATGCATTTTTATTCACCGCAAAGCGTACCGTAATAATTTATGTGAACCGGTAATCGAGTCAAGCTTTAGAGGTGAAAGAAACTTTTTTAAGCGGCAAATTGTCAGGCACCTATCCGCATGGTACAGTACTCCATGCAATGTACCCCGGCAACTTCAGCGGGAACTGTAAATACTGCCCGGAGACGGCTAGACACTTCACCACATGGTACGGGAACGCCGAAACAACCCAAGCATTTCACCCATAGATGAACAGGGCATGCAAGAAGTTCCTGAAGACGAGTGGGAAGCGTCACGTCACTAAACCCTGGCGACTAGCTCCGACTGGTCGAAAGGGTTAGGGCGTCCATTGCAAGCCATGACTACCTGGAATGAGGATGTCACCCACCTCTGGGCGAAGAGAACACGTGCCTGGTTGTACAACAAAATTCAATTCTCTCTCTCTGACAGAACAGGTGACACATTTTGTTCCCTAACAAACATGGCGCACTGAACTATATGTCTTACGGCACGTGGCTTTCTATAGCGTGCGACGCATCTATATTTCCTCTCGAATTATTCACTCTACACGTGTGAACGTGGCGGTTACTACAGTTGAAGGATCTTCGGTAAAAACGACCGTTTCATGAGGCAGCTGTTTCATTCATAGCTGTTCCCACTTAGTTTTATTACGTTCAATGAACTCACGTGTTTCAAAAGAAGCGCAACTTCCTGTTCCCCTGAGAAAATTTAATTTGCCATTTCTTTTATGTTTTCGGGCAATTTTCGTATTTTACGTGCACTAATTAAGGTGGTCGCGAAAAAAAAATTGTCTTGCTATTTTTAGGGAAGTCAAATATTTCACTCAAAACGAAATACAGCGTTCTGCGCACTAAAATTGCCATAACAGGTATGAGACACACCGTAATGCAGGACAGCGGAATAACATGGAGTAACCCGAATTTCATAACGTGCAGCAAATTTAACTGAGCGGGTAGTATTTTGAAAACTTCTTTTTTCGTAGAGTGAGATTACAATCCAGCCATCATGACCCCAAACGAACCCGCACCCTCCCGCTGAGCACTACAACACCATAGCGCTGAAGACACTAGGGCGGGTAGTCAGAAATATATTTCTTCAATTTTTCATGCCTAGATGGAACTGAGAATATGCTCGTAAGGTCCACTTTTTTTTGTGCCCAGGTAGTTCTCCAGTGATATAGTGAATAAGTCTTTTTAAAAAGACGTGGAAACTATCGCTAGAATTTTCTTTGCACCATGTTGTACAACGCTGCATTCCAGTAATTCTCTTCTTTCGGGACTGTTTATAACTGCGAAGTATTTCACCGTGAAGGAAATGTACGTTCAGTTTACCGTATCTATCTATCTATCTATCTATCTATCTATCTATCTATCTATCTATCTATCTATCTATCTATCTATCTATCTATCTATCTATCTATCTATCTATCTATCTATCTATCTATCTATCTATCTATCTATCTATCTATCTATCTATCTATCTATCTATCTATCTATCTATCTATCTATCTATCTATCTATCTCTTGGTATACAAATGCAAAAAAAAATAACCTCGTGAACCAACGTCAAACGAAGCGAATCATGTAGTTTCTGCAATGAATAGATTGAAAGAAAGTACCTGGCCTCATTGGAGTGGCGACGCATGTTAAATGGCAAGTGCGTCATCAGAGCTCCGGGCCTCGGCATCTTCTTCGGAGCGTCCGCACCCATGAAATCTAAGTACGGCGCCTGCAGCAGGAAATCTGTTACGTTGTTCGGAGCATTACCGCGCGTGAAGATGTTGCAGACGATGTACTGGGTCCAGGTTGTGCCACACTTTGGATAGGAGGCAATGAATACGTCGTCGTCTCGCGGTTGGTATTGCATCGCCGCGCGCACATTTTCCTGGCGAAGAAAATCGTTGACCAGCAGATCATCGACTTGGATGAGCGACTCTTCATTCATTTTGCCCTGAGAATGAAAAAAAAAAAAAACAAGTTGAAAAAAATAAGCTGCGAATGCTTGCTTTTACTCATCACTGTACAGATAAACGGAACAACGATAGTCGCTGCCTCGTAAGAGGGCTACTAGCGCGTCCCAGTAGCACTGAAGGATGCTAGCCATGGCAAGAAGAAAATAGATGCTGGCAAAATCAGAGCGCTGGCGAGTAAAGGTTCTTGCCATTCAACAGGTTCCTTGATTTCCTCCGATCGCCTTAATATCTTTACGATACCAGTGGTGTACAACAATCACGATAAGCACATTTCAGTTGATTTTCTATAATAGCGAATGACGCGCGTTATCTTGCACAGACAGTGAAGTATTGCACCCACACACGCACACAGAAGCAGAGACGTTGCCTGTCGTATTCAAGATTCACCAAAAATACCGATCGGTATTTCAAATGAAGAAATCTGTCGCACAAATAAAGAAATGTACTGAGAGTTAAAAGTTAGATGGCAGCATGAAAAGTACATGTGCAAAAATAACATAATAATATCTGGGGCTTTACGGCTCAAAACCACGGCATGTTTATGAGACGCCATAGCAGAGGGCTTCCTATATTTCGACCATCTGGTGTTATTTAACGTGCACTGATATCGAACAGTACACGGGCCTCTAGCGTTTCGTCTCTATGGAAATGCAACCGCTGCGGCCGGGATCGAACCCGCGACCTTCGAGCTGCCAGCCGAGCACCGTAACCACTGCTCGACCGCGGCGGACGCAAAATGAATTGAAGTTAGAAGGACAGTTCCTCGAAAATAAAAAAAGAGGAACTGTGCGTAACAAACTTGCCTTTGTCGCTGATTCAGAATCTCAGAGCAAGCGGAGCTCTTGCGGCAGAATTCTTAAGATTCGTAATATCTTGGTACAATACTTTACATCTACCCGAATAAGTTATTTGCTCGAGAAATACAAGGCGACAAATGGGGCAGTTCAGCGCGTACGCTGCTCGTCAAACGTTAAGGCAGCCGTCGTTTTAAATGGGACGGCCCTGGCTGCAAAGCTTTTCATGTTTGCATTAGCCACGTCAATGCAGCGGGTTTTGAGGGGCGGATGCACAGCTGTTGGCCCTCAAGTCAAGCAACTGACGTATCCCCATCCTGTAAATAAAGGCACTCATCCATTTGCGAATTGTGATGTTCGAAACAGCTACGCGAGTACAGGATAGAGTACCGACCAAAAGAACCTACTCAGCAATGTCATGCGATTCTATTAGCTTTCTTTTTATTATTGCTCGTTGCGATTAAAAATATCGAGGCATCAGCTCCATTATAGAGGAAATGAAAAAATAAAAGTTGCTTCACGAGGCGCTGCGCAAAAAAGGAAATAGTGGACAGGCGAAGTCGCCGTTTCCTAACAGTGCTTTCTGTATTGCATTTCACCTGCAATACGTTACAGCTACACGCGCCGGTACGCTTGTCACAGTGGGAGCCGCTCAACTTACGGCAAGAGCTTAGCGTGTAAGAGTACACGCTGAAGCGCTTGCGCAGGCATAAATCGAAATCCCGTATAGCGTTTGTGTTCTAGAAATACTTTGAGCAGAAAGCCGGGGAAACCAATGGCCTTTTTAAAGTGACAGTGTCAAAGAGCTCGTTTCGCAGGTACTCCGGTGTCGGCATTGCTGGTTGTGAGCGAAAAATGAGCGCTCTCCGTTAGCGAAAATTCGACATAGATGCAAATACAAATGAAGGCAGCCTCGCACTAGTGGTTCCAAGCGTGAAGGAAATGCGGAGCTGGGCAGCCTTGTTGTTGTTGTTGTTGTTGTTTTCCTCCAGATATGGCTCATACCCAATGGAGGGGATTGGCCAAGTAGAAGGTGAATTTTCCCGATACTTACTGTATTGTGTTATTCCTAGGTGCGCTAGTTAGTTAGTTATTGATTAAAGTGCCAATTGCCTTCTTTGTTTCTTTTCGGTTTTCTCTTTCTTTCCTCCTGTCTTTCTTTCTTTTCCAGTTTTTTTTTTTGCGTGATTCTTGTTTCTGTATATCAATTTATTTCTATTTTTCTTCCATTTATTCCCCATTGTTTCTTTCTCTTTCTATTTCTCACTTGCTTCCACTTTTTTTTTCTATTTTTATACCTGGTTTTGCCTGCGTTGCGCCAAGCGACGACAGCATACGACAGCCCGTGACCTTAAAGGGCTGAGCACTTAATAAATTATAAAAATCTTCAGCCCGAATGAGAATTTGGACCCAGGCCTTCTGCGTAGAAAGCAGGTGTTCTACCACAGTGCCACGGCAGCGCCTGAGGCTGTTCATGTCATGTAATGGGTGCAGTTTCCTTAACATGTGTAATATTGCGTGGCAGAATCGTAGAATCGCACCAGGCGTCAAAGCAATCGAATTGCGCAAGAAGTGGGTGGTTTAAAAGTGCCCACCCATTACAAGGTGTGCCGCCGGCGCAGGTGCGTCTGGCACCTTAGGAACGAGTGGTGGGTACTTCGTCTGTTTGCAAAACGACGAATTATGGCGTAGTGGGCACTTAGCAATTGTATATCCAGTAGACATTCTATAATAGGCTTCGAAAGCAACGTCGAGCGGCGCCACTGCTCTTATCGCAACTGGGAATACCTACGGCGCGTTCTTTCGCAACAACACTGCCCATCCCGCATCCGCGCACGCGCAGTACTACCGGATTGCATCTGTGGTGCGTCACAGTGTAACTATTGCTGACTAGCTGTGCTCCGGGCTGAATGAGGAGCAAGTGCGCGCACGTAAACTTGCCGCCGCCGATGCCAAATCCAGCGAAAAACCTTCTCCGGCAGCGTTTATTCCCAGTAACGCGCAGCTCGGCTGCGCGAGCATCGCGCCCAAACTTGAGCTTTGGTTCCCTATAGGTTGAAGTGGCCCAGTGTTACACTCACAAACGTTCCTTTCCTTGCGGCATGGTTGAAGGCGAGGTGCATGGGCCCTGACTACGCTATCGCGATCTGCTCTGCAAGGCGAAACTCAAGCGTCATCCAAGTTTTTTGGTTTAAGTTACTGCGTTTGGATGAAGTTGGGCGCTCAAGATATTCGAGACCTTCCAAGCAGAGAACATAAAGTCGATTACAGTATAGGTAACGAAATCTGACAAACTGTTGTTCCTCCGGGAACTATTGAAGCCATTAGATCGTTGACATTCCGAGGCATCGTACATACCCGCAGCTATGAACTGCCGAAATTAGAAACCGGCGAAGTAGGTAGAATGGTTGTTTCCTTCTACATGGACGCTTTATAAAGCCACAATAGTCGTAAATACGATCTCAAGGCTAGTTTCAACAATAAAATGAATGTAGGGATGCGCATCTTACTTTCACGGTATGGCCGCTCCAAAAGAAAAAAAAAGACGACACATGTACGTATGTCGGGAAAGAGACAAAGAAGAAAAATCCGGACTTCCGCTCTATTTATCGATGTTTCAACGAACCGACATGAGCTGAATTCAATATCAGCTGCGCACGTGCATTTCCGGTGCAATATGAAGTTTTGCCGGAAGAACTGGCACTCATTTTTCTTGCGAACTTTGCATGTGTTCGAAATGCCATCACATGGTGAAAGATATCCCCGAGAATTATAAAGCTGCTTTTATCCGTGGTCCGGTAACACCTCTAGCTAAATTTAGGACATGCGTTTGTCAATGCATAGGCTGCAACTAAGAAATATTAAATAATGTGGACTGGCCTTACCGAAAAAGAGCTGCTTAACTTGATCCATTCGTATTCTCGTTCAGTCAATACGGCGTTAAAGAAGCAAGTCTTTTTCGTCGGTATAAGCTATCCTCTCAGGCCATGCATCGAAATCTTATACGCAACCTTTTTCTACACTGGGTGTCCAAAATATCACGCAGCGCGATTTAAAAAAAGAGAAACGTCGTTACGCGAAGCGCACCTAGTGCATATGGTTCCCAGTATACTGTAGTAGCCACTACTAATTTTTTTCGTTAATGAGTTTAAGTTAAATACGCCTAATAATTTTTCTAACTCGAGTAGTACTCACTTCATCATTAAAATGTCAATGATGTGTATGTAGGCATCCTCAAATGACATCTAACGGCGCTATTTTCAGCAACGCACTAATTACGTGCTCATTTGTCCCGGCTGATAAAGAAAGCACGCGAAATATGACAAATAACACGTGACTATGCTCCAACCCGCAAAAGGTGGGAGCGTAGTCTTCACTTGCTCCCTCGCAGTGATCCTACTAGTGGGCTCAGCTTCCTGATGCGCGCAGGAGTCTAGTCACGAGTAATTTTTCAGAATCTGTGGTCTTTCTTTATTAGCCAAGAAAAAGCCAGCACGCAATTAGTAGGTACATTGTTGAAAATAGCGGAGGTAGATGTCGTTCAAACATGTCTGTATATGCGTCATTGACAGTTTAATTATTTGGTCAGTATTTATCGAGTCAGAAACCAAATTATGACTAATTAACTAAGCTTCATTAATGAAAAAATTAGTAGTGGCTACTACCGTATACTGGTAACAATACTCACGAGATTTGCTTCACGTAACGACGTTCCTCTTTTTGTAAATAGTGCTGCGTGATATTTGGGACACCCTGTATATATTGGCAGAGCTAGAACTTTGAACAGGAAGCGGCAGTAATAGAATTTAGAATTTTTTAACAGCGCACATGACAAAACGTTACACCTTGACGGGCAAATGATGTTTTTCTCCCCATTTTCCTCCACAACCTGCACTCTGTATTGCGATGACGATACTAGAAAGCAGTGTTTGAACACACGAACACTCGTGCACACACGGAGGTGCGCTAACATCGCATGTTGTAGTTGTATAGTGGTTTAGAGGTGATCAGTAGTATTCAGCTGTAGCGCTTCAGGCCGGTGAGGAATGATGAGGGATGGTGACTGTTTAGTATATGCGTAACGAAACTGTGGTCCTGGTCTTGGCGCCAGACAATGTTTTTCCATAACCATAAACCATGCTTATGCAAGTCATATATCTAGACCCTGATTTGCTCACAGTTTGATTTCAAACTTCATAACGACAGATCAGCGCTCAAATTCCTAAAGGCCAACTCCGGCGATTTTTTTGACCGTGTCAGGGTAATGGTGCTTATATGTTGCTGAGACACTCTTGTCACGAGCCCGATAGCTGAAATGCTCAGCAAATTCGAAAATAATTTTTAATAAGCAAAAAGGCGCAATACCGAAACCGAAACCCAACCGAGTGTACTGTCTACGTATGACGTAGTAGTTTGTTACGAACCGGAAGTCGTGCAAGGCATGCTGGTCCCGCCGGCGCGGAATATCGCACGCTCCTCCACAGAGAGCAGAAAATAGCGCGCCAAACCAGCGAAGCGCCGGCCCAAACACCGTCGCCTAATTGTGGCCAGCACAATATACGCTGTAGCGGCCAAAGTTAGCGAACCCATAAGCTGCGTCACTTCCGTTGACCGGCAAACCAACACGTCACACACGCAATGTTGCCAATAATTGTGGGAAGCCGGGTGGGCATTTGCGGAAAATTCATTTGCAAACAATCAGCGCATCTCTCAAGCTTGAAAATTGGCATAAATGAGGGAAATGTGCAAAGGAACGTACCCAGCGAAATTCATTGAGATCCATTGACCTCGAAAAATCGCCGGAGTTGGCCTTTAAGGAGGCGCATATTCCGGCTCGAAAACACGTTGTAATATAATGTAGTTTGGTACATCTGTGACTTTCTGAGCGGTAAGAATTAAGGAAGAATTTTGATAATGTATTCTAACCTTGCTGACTCTCTTAGCTGTGTTGTTACTGATTTGAAAATCTTTTTATTTTAGCGCTCTTCAGTGATAAGTTTTGTACCCGATTTGCATGTTTTCTGTGCTGCTTGCTAGGACACACGTGACACTTTTGTGCTTACAGTTCGTGTGCTAAGTATTCCAGGTTACAGACTTTCCTGCTGATTCAAAGTGCGCTTTTTTGTATTAACTTTTAACTTTCGCGTTCTTTTTAAGAGCTTCGTCTTATACATACTTAGCATTCCCAGTTCATCATTGGTCTAATGAATTTACACGAAACGACGAAGAAAAGGCTTTTTCAACGTATTTGTCCTTAAGCAACTCCCAATACGAACCACCGAACATGGATGTACTTTCAGAAAAACAATCATATACTCAACTATAACATACTGCAGTTATAATAGCTCAAGTTGAATATGCCGGGAGTATTATTTTTCCAAACCTCAGCGCGTTTGGCTTCATTGTGGAGCTGGGCGCGGAGCTAACTATCGAAGAACTGGCAAAAAGAAGTGCGAGCCTAAATTACGGCTCTTGTGCATTCTGTGGATGCTACGCAATTGGCAAGCATAAAAATTTGCCTATATAACAGAATTTCATTTCCCTCAAAGCCCAAGTGCCAGACCATAGTGAAATTTCTACAGGACAATGAAGCTGTCGCGGCTTTGTATGGCGTGTAAGTGGCGTATGGTTGCGTCGAAACCTGACAGTGTTGAGAAGGAAGCACGCTAAAATTTAATACAGATCGCAATAATTATAAAAGTAGCTAGATGATAGCGTTGTAATAGGGTTGCTTGGCAGGATACGGCAGAGAAGATGTATGCTTTGTTAATGCGGCGTGCACGCAACGCGAAGGCACGGCAGATTCGTAATTGTGTTCCTGGTGCTTGCTTCGTGGTTCGTGCTCCAATACCCGACGAGGCTGGTCTCGTGAGCGCCAGACTTGTGACAATGATTTGCCGTTGCAATGTTGATTAAGGAAGCTGACTGCACAGGAAATGTGAGAATATTCGCATTATTTTATTTTTTTCTTACTACAATGAGCCGTTTCTGCGCAGCACCTGTGTATGCTATAGACCTGCTGTTCCTCGGTTTACTGCATTAAAATAATAATAATAATAATAATAATAATAATAATAATAATAATAATAATAATAATAATAATAATAATAATAATAATAATAATAAAATAATAATAATAATAATAAAATAATAATAATAATAATAATATCTGGGGTATCGCAAACCCAAACTACAATATAACTATGAGCGACGCCGTAGCGGAGGGCTTCCTATATTTCGACAATCTGGTGTTCTTTAACATGCACTGATATCGAATAGTACATGGGCCCCTAGCGTTTCGTCTCTTTAGAAATGCCACCGCTGCGGCCGGGATCGAACCCACGACCTACGGGCTGGCAGCCGAGCACCGTAACCACTGCGGAACCGCGGCTTATGTAAAATGAATTGAAGTTACATGGACAGTTCCTCGAAGATAAAAAAAAAGAACTATGTGTAAGAAACTTGCCTTTTACGCTGATGCAAAATCTCAAAACAAGCGGAGTACTTGCGGCAAAATTCTTCGGATTCGTAATACCTTGGTACGATACTTCACGTCTAGCCAAATAAGTGCCTTGCTCGAGAAATATAACACCGGCGACAAATGGGGTACTTCAGCGCATACGCTGCTCTTCAAACGTGAAGGCAGCCGTCGTTTTAAATGTAAAGGCCCTGACTGCAAAGCTTTTCGTGTTTGCATTAGCCACGTCAATGCATCGGGTTTTGAGGGGCGGATGCACAGCTGTGGGCCCTCAAGTCGAGCAACTGACGCATCCCCATCCTGTAAATAAAGGCACTTGTTCCATTTACGGACGGTAATATTCGCAAAAGCTACGCGAGTACAGGATAGAGTACCGACCAAACGAACATACTCAGCAATGTTATACGATTCTATTCGTTTTATTTTTATTAGTGTTCGTTACGATCATAAATATCGGGGCATCAGCTCCATTACAAAGGAAATAAAGAAAAACTAGTTTCACGAGGCGCTGGGCAAAAAAAGGAAATAGCGGACATGTGAAGTCGCCATTTCGCAACACTGCTTTCTGTATTGCATTGCACCTGCAATACGTTACAGCTACCCGCGCGCGGTACGGCTTGTCACGGTGGGAACAGCTCAACTGACAGCAACAGCTTAGCGTGTAAGAGTGCACGTTCATGCGCCGGTGTAGGCATAAATCGAAATTCAGTCTAGCGTTTGTGTTTTAAAAATACTTTGAGCAGAAAGCCGGGATAACTCAGGGCCTGTTTTAACGCGATAGTGTCAAAGAGCTCGTTTCGCAAGAACTCCGGTGCTGGCGACGGCCTCAGCGTTGTTAGTTGTGAGCGAAAAATCCGCGTTGTCGGATAGCGAAAATTCGAGATAGATGCCAAGAAGTGGGTAATTAAAAAACCGGCAGATCCCACGCACTGTGGGAATCGATGTAATGCGAAGCAGCCAGCAATGAGCAAATCATGCTGTACATAATATGCATGTCGTGATTTAAATATTAGGACCTGTCATATGTTTTTCATACAGTCACATCGCGCAATACCAATTTTGGTGTATATCAAGCTAGCGAACTGGACACAAGCGCACCATGAGCGTGGCATGTAAATGGCGTTGTAGATGACATGCATGCCAAGATTTTCATGTTACCACCTGTCTTTCATGTTCGTCATACAGTCAAGTGACACAATGCCATTTTTGGTGTCTATCCAGATAGCGAACCGGCTGCGAGCACACCATGAGCGTGGCATGCAAGTAATGTTGCACATGACATGTCATGATTTCCGTATTACCACTTGTAATTTACGTTCGTCATACAGCCACGTCAAGCAATACCAAATTTGGTGGATATCAAGCTAGCGAAACGGCCACGAGAGTGCCATGAGCGTGGAATGCAAGTCATGTTGCGCATGACATGTCATGATTTCCACATCACCACTTGCCATTTATGCTCGTCATACAGTCACGTCCACTCAATGTCAAAATTTGGTGTATATCAAGCAAGCGAAACGGTCGTCAGCGCACCATGAGGGTGGAATGTAAATCATGTTGTACATGACAACCACGTCATGATTTTCATACTACCACCAGTCATTTATGTTTTTCATGCTCAAATGTCTCATCGTACCATTTTTAGGATATATCAAGTTAAGGAAACGGCCTCAGGAGCACTACGACCATGGCGCTTAAATCATACTTTTCATGACAAGTTATTCATGATTATCATGATATGACCAGACATTCACGTTTATCATACAGTCATGTTATCCCATACCGATTTCGGTATAAATCCCATTATGATACGGCCAAGGGAGAGAGAGAGAGGGGCAAAGGAAAGATAGGGAGATTAACCAGGTTGTACCCGGTTTGCTACCCTACACGGGGGGGAGGGGAGAGAACAAATTCGTAGGCGGCTAGATAGATAGATAGATAGATAGATAGATAGATAGATAGATAGATAGATAGATAGATAGATAGATAGATAGATAGATAGATAGATACGCTGAAAGTCGCCGAAGTTCGCTAAGAAATGCTTCGCATTTAAAAAGCTTCACCCGAAGGGAGAATCGGACCCAGGCCTTCTACGCGGCGAGCAGGTACTCTACCAGGGAGACATGCCAGCGGTTGAAGCTGCTTCATAAAAAAAGCAAATCTATATGAATGTCATGTAATCAACGGAGTCTCCTTGACACGTGTATTATTGCGTGGGAGAATCGTAGAATCGCACGAGGCGTCAAAACACGGGAATACTGCAACGAGTGAGTGGTTTAAAGCTGCCCACCCTTTACAAATGTGTGCAGCAGTGCCGGTGCGCGTGACACCTTAGGGACGAGTTGCGTGTGCTTCGTCAATTCGTAAAAGGAAGAATTATGGCGTAGTGGGCACTAAGCAACTGTACATCCAGTAGACATCCTGGAATAGTTTGAAACGGCCAATTCCTTTTTTTGCGGCATGGTTGAAGGCGAGGCGCAAGGGTCCCGACTACGCTATCACGTTCTACTCTCGAAGGCGAAGCTCAAGCGTCATCTAAGTTTTAAAGACGATAGTCTTTCTTGGGATACTTAAACGCAGAAATTTTGACCTGTCCGTCTGTCTGTTTGTCTGTTTGTCGGCACCTCACACGATTCAGCCACCCGACCAAAGTTTAACCACTTTCTCAGCGCCCAGCCATCTTGCGCAAGTAATTTTGTTAATACTTGTGAACATTGTCGATCAAAAAGCAAGTGTTACGCATGTCTGAGGAGACCGTCAATACATAAGTAGTCTCTGGTATGTTTCTTTATAAGAAAATACATAGATACATAATTATGAAGACCCCAGCGTTTCTTAGGCTGCGCTCAAAAAGCGACGCTATGCACGAAAAAGCCCTCGGCCGACGATATGTTGCTGCTGGGTTCTGCACAAGGTGATGTTTCTCGAGAGCACTGCCAGATGGCGTCCATGTCTCACGCAGCGCCTCGGCGCCTCCTCTATTTTATCAAGGCCAGCCAGATGCGGCCGATTCAACATAGAGAAAGCGCTGTCTGAGGCAAGGCAAAACAGTGTAGTACGGCCGGCAGAAGACTATCGTCTTTCGACGACATTTGCAGTGAAGCACGCAGATACGCGGCCAATTTTTTTGTTTCAAGATGCTGCGAAGTAAACAACACGGCATTTGACGCAGGCGGGCATTGACGATATTCGACATCTTCCAGCAGAATACACAAAGTCCATTATAGTGTAAAGAAAGAAATCTGACAAACTGTGGTACCTGCGGGAGGTATTGAAGCCATTAGCTCGTTGACATTCCGAGGCACCCTACATACCCGCAGATATGAAATGCTGTAATCAGAAAGCTCCCAAGTAGGTTGAATAATTATTTCCTGCATATGGAAGCTTTTTTTTTAATATACAAGAATCCTAAATGCGATTTCAAGGCTAGTTTCAACAACAAAATAAACGTAGGAAAGCGCATCCGGAACTTTACGGTATGGCCGCTCAAAAAAAAAAAAAAAAATGGCACATATATGCACGTATGTCGGGAACGAGACAAGGAAAAAAAAATCCAGCCTTCCGCTCTATTTATGGAAATGTTTCAACAAACCGGCTCGGACTTAGTTGAATATAAGCTGTGTGCTTTCATTTCCAGCGCAATATGAAGTTTTACCGGAAGAACTGGCCCTCATTTTCTCCGAACTTTTCATGCTTTCGAAATGTTATCACCTTGTGAAAGATAACCTGGGAATAATCAAAATGCTTTTATCCGTGGTACGCTATACGTTATCCGTGGCTATTGGTTCCTAACCATACTCAATGCAAAACAGTGGCTTTCTGTCGCCGGTTCTGACCCGTTGAAATTCCGATACGAAATAGTAAACCAGCAACTAGAGAAGCTAAGCCAATATAAGTACTTAGGTGCGACGATATCAAATGACTTCGACTGGCGTGAGCGTGTGATAAACGTAATTTCATCAGCTAACAAAACGTTTGTGTTTTTACGACGCCACTACAAAGCGCTCCACAGCACGCTCCGCGACTACTAGCTTACAAGACACTAATACGGCCTCAAACTAGAACACGCATAAACTATTTGGAACCCTCGTCAGATTTTCCTCACAAACGCCCTCCAGACCTTTCAGAATTGTGCCATTCGTTGCATTCATTCCCGCGTTTTCATATGATATCTGCAAAACAGCTTTAAAAGCAGAAGCTAGCCTACAAACCATTTCCAATGAACGTTTCATTCGTAGCTTATCATTATTTCATAAGTTTTACCACAGCGCACTTAATCACGCACCATATATTTTGCCACCATCACGCATATCCTATCGCATTGGTCACCCCTTAAACGTTGCCCGTCCTTATGCGCGTACTGCCACCTTAGCATCACCTTTTTTTTTATAGCGATAGCAATTATATGTACACTCTCGGCTGCTTTTTGCCGTCACCGTCGCCGTCATGCCGCGTATATATATATATATATATATATATATATATATATATATATATATATATATATATATATATATATATAGAAAAGCCACGAAGAAAAATAATTGAGAAAAATCTTTTTCGACGCGCGGAATCGAACGGGCGACCTCTCGCTCCGCAGCGCACGGCGTTAACCGCTCAGCCTCGAAAGCGCACGTGCCGCCGCATAGTAACGGCGAGCTATTTATATGCATGATTTACCGCTGGCGGTACCTAGATCTCAGGGGGAATATCAGCGTGTTCGCAGCATTACCAGCGAGATGGCTCGAAGGGCGCGCTCGGCGCCCCGCTTCTATAAATGTGTACTTTGCCCTACGGTGCGTGGTCGCCCGTGCGCTCGCTTATCTCGCGTCGGGGGGGCTTGTACGTCTTGGGCTTTCACCGGAGCGGTTGCGTTGTAGTTACGGAGCACACGAAGGTCGCTTTGCTCGCTGCCGAGTCCCCGTTTGCGAAAAGTGCGCGCTGTTCAAACACAGTGAAGTAACAACTGTGACACTATTTAGTTCGCGCTCATCCTGCGCATACCTGTGCGTATACGTTTCGTGCGTCCTTTGAGTCTGAGCAGCGCGTTGAGTGTTGAGCTGTGAACGTTGTTAGTTCGCGCTCGTCCTGTATGTGTTCTTTTCGTGCGTTCTTTCTTCTTGAGCAGCGCGCTGCACGTTTCGATCTGGTTGCCGATCTTCGCGTGACATTCCAATTTGTTGCCTGTCGCATTAATTGCTTCGCCCTTGCGGCGAAACTGTGACTTTTTTCCTTCGAGCAACCAAGCACTGCAACGACCTTGAGCAAATTAGCGCGTCTAACTGAAACCCAGCTGCCTTCATGGAATCTATCAGATCGCAATATACCCTGTTACAAAGGGTTCACCATGCCATATATCTTGTAGCCCACACCTTATGTAATATGAAGTGTGGTCTTTAAGGAATGAAAGTGAAAGTGAAAGATAACACCTGAAGCTAGATTGAAAACATGCGTTTGAGAAGGCGTGAGCTACAACTCTGGAATGTTAAATAACACGAACTGGTCATACCGAGTAAAAGCTGCTTATTTTAATCTATTCTTATTCTCAAGCGATCAATGTGGCGTTAAAGAAGCGAGACTTTTGTGTCGGTATAAGATACCCTCTCATGCCACGCATCTAAATCTGAAACTCAAACGTCAGTGGCCTCACATATAACATGTGCGCGCAGTTAAAAAATTTCTATGGCCGCCGCTTCCTGTTCAAAAGCTTCGCTCTGCCAATATATATATATATATATATATATATATATATATATATATATATATATATATATATATATATATATATATATATATATATATGCTAAGCCTATGAACAGGAAGAGGCGGCCATAACATTTTTTTTAACTGCGCGCAAATGTTATATGTGAGGCCATTGACGTTTGAGTTTACGAAATGCCCTCTATATTGTGTTTCACGATACTACAAAAAAATTGTTTGAACACACACACAAACACATGCGCGCACTCATTGGTGCGCTCACATCGCATGTTGTAATGTTATAGCGGTTTCGTGACATTCGTAGCATTGAATTGCAGATGGTCCGGTTGATCAGGGATGGTGAGGGCTGTTGATCGTTTAGTATGAGCGTAAGCCAAAAAAATACCCGGTTCCTTGTACGAGACAATTTTTTTTTTGCATATATATAAAGCATGTCTCTCAATGTCGTACGCCTCCACTCCGATTTGCTCACGGTTTCTTATAAAACTTCACAGCTACAGTTCAGCACTCAAATTCCTCTAAAAAAGGCGAAACTTCTCGCTACAAAACAGGGTGCCATATAATGTGATTTGATACATTGGTGACCTTCTGAGCGGCTAGAAATAAGCAATATATTTGTTTACTGTCGCATAGCTACCGGTGCGCTTAGCTGTGTTATCACTGATATGCTGTGATTAGCAAATTTTTCTTTCATTTTTTTGCTCATCAGTGGTAGGTTTTGCAAGTAATTTGTATGTTTTCCATATTGCTTGCCATGGCACCTCTAAAACTTCCGTACGCTAAGTATTCGAAGTTACTGATTTCCTACTGACGCAAAGTTTGCCTTTTCTGTATTAACTTTTCACTTACGTGTTTTTTTTAAGAGATTCGTTTCATACATATAAGCAAGCACAATTCATGATTTGTTATATCAATTTGAAAGAAACGATGAAGTAAAAGCTGTTTCGATGTAGCTGCCCGAATGCAACCTCTGGCAAGAACGAACCACCCAATCCTGGCTGTGCCTTCGGGAAAAAAAAATTGAGGGACCCTTAAGCTTCGCCTTTTAAGAGTTGAACGCGATAGCAATATCCTGTCCCTAGTGCGTACGTCAATCACTTAGTGAATAATATGTAATGGGCAGCATGCTTTAAACCACTACCAATTATGCGCGCGAAATGTTTTCGAACTTCTGTGCCCACTGCAGCAGCTCGGTCTTAAGAGAATACGCGCAGTAACGTGGGTGCCTTTTGTAAAGGGTGGCTGGCTTTAAACCACGATGTCGTTGTGATATTCACATGTCCTGACGCCCGATTGGAATGTACGCTTGTACCACGCAATATTACTGCGATAGTACATGTTGTACTGTGAAGCCTGTACACAGGACGCGTGTGTTAGTAAAGCGTGAGTGTTATTTTCACCGCATTTCCAAGTAGAGGGAAGTTATTTTCAATGTAATTCCAAGCAGAAGCGTGGCAGTGTGGTAGAACACCTGCTTGCCACGCAGACGGCCTGGGTTCGATCCTCATTCGGACCCGGAAATTTTTGTTATTCATTTTATTTGCATCTTTCTCGATTTTTGGTCACGGACAAGATGATGATTTTTCGCTCACAACCGACGACGCCGACGCCGACCCCAACGCTGACGCCGGAATTTCTGCGAAACGAGCTCTTTAACGCTATCGCGTTAAAACGATTTTCTACTTGACTGCAGCATACTGCAGCTAGAGTTGCTCACATTGAATATGCAGGGAGTGTTATTTGTCGAAAACTCAGCATCTTGTGCTTGTTGGATGGGGGAGGAGGGGCGCTTCAAGTCGGTAGAATTGGCTAAAAAGAAAAAAAAAGAGTTGCGTAGCTTGCAATAAACGCGCAGTGCTAAAGAGACGCCGGAACTGATGGGCATGGAGGCTGTCGTGGCTTTTGCTGGTTTGTCAAGTTTCCCAAATTTTCTTTCTTTCTTTCTGACACTGGTAATTTAAAGGCGACAGCGTTAAGAAAAACGGACATCGGCGGCGTTGACACGAGGAATACAAAGAATAGAAATCAGAGTACCAGCAGGAATCGAACTCAAGCATTCCGCGGGACAATCAAGCATTCTACCACAGAGCCACGTCAGGTCTCGAAACTTCGTTGGAAGAACACCCTATGCAGGCGTAATGTTGGTGAAACGTATATTGTGGTTGCAGTGCTGGCTATCTAATTTTATAAACATTACATACGTACTCCTATGACGAATGAGTAATATCGTGTTAGCGTCAGTTGTATAATTCAGCGCCATCCTCTGTAGTTCGGTTACGTACCACTATCCAGGGCTACCGTTCACGCAAGCACAAGCTCTACATATCAGCTTACGGCTTCTGGTGTTGGCAAAACCCAGGTTTCTGTTGGCATCGTTACACAACTGTAAACAGCTGGTTATGTGAAACATGTGCGACTGTTCAACATGTCTGTGCGTGCAACATTTGTGCGTGCATCTTAAGCGTCATTTCATAACGTTTCGCTCAATAAAAGAATTACAATGCAGTCACGTTACCTCCGTATGCTTCGCATAACATCCATTCCCAAGGTACTTGGGATCTGCCTAATTTTTCTCTTATTTGTATTTATTTCTCTCTCTCTCTCTCTTTCTCCCTCTCTCTATTTCTTTCTCTTGCTTGCTCTTTCTTGTTCTTTCTAGTTTTATTCCCCTTTCATCGCTTGGTTTCTCTCTGTCTATCACTCTATTTCTTTTTTGCATTCTTTTCTCTCCATTTCTCTCTGTCCTGTTCATTCTGTGCTATACTTTACTCTCTCCCCTCTTCCTTTCTCTCCTGCAGACCATCAAACCTCTCCTCCTCACGCTCACTTCCCTTTCTCACCCTCTTGCTACATTATTCTATAAAAGGCTACGCGGTGCTCTGCTAGCGTGCCTGTGTAGCCTAGTCGTTAGGACACTCGCTGTCGGATCGAGGATAAGCGGATTCGAATCTCGGCTAATGAAAACATATTTTTCGAGAAGAATTTCTTACTTTTTTTATATATCTCTTTCTTTCTGTCCCTCTGTTTTTTCTTTCTTTCTGTACTCGTTCTCTCACCCATCAGAGTTACTCAAGCCACGCCGGAGAAATCGGCGCACGTGTTCTGGGAGCGAAGTAAAAAAGGAAGAAGAAGACGAAGAGAGCGCGCGCCGGTTCATGATGATGATAGTTTTTGGTCACTACATTTTACGCCGAGCTAGAAGAGCTTGGCTGTTAAAAGTGCGTGCATCAATTTCCTATCTTCTGCATTCATCGGTTGCTACGCCATGGGCAGTCATAAAGATTCGCCAGATCGCACAATCCGCGATATCCACGTGCCTATATAATTGAATTCAATTTGCCTCAAAGCCCAAGCGCCACATCATAGTGAAATTGCTACAGGAGAATGAAGCTTTGACGGCTTTTCTAGCGTGCGTGCGGCGGATACTTGTGGCGAAACCTAGCAATGCTGGGAAAGCAGCACGCCAAATTTAATAGACATCATTCTAATTATAAAAGCAGCTGGAATATAACGCTATATCAAGGGCCGCTTGGGCAGGACACGCCATAGATGGTGTACGCTTTATTAACTCGACATGCATGCAACGCAAAGGTACGGCAGATTCATAACTGTGTTCGTGATGCTTGCTTCCTGTTTTATGCTGACATAACCACAGAGACTTCTCTCGTGAATGCCAGGCTTTTGACAGTGATTGCCGCAGCAACGTTAATTAGGATGCTGACAGCCCAGCAAATGCGAAAATGTGCGCTTTTTTTTTTCTTAGTCCAATGAGCCGCTTCTGCGTAGAACGTGTTTATGCTATGCACCTGTTGTTCGGTGTACTGCATTCAAAAGAAGAAGAATAATAATATCAGGGGTTTTACGTCCCAAAACCACGATATGATTATTAGGGACACTGTTTTTTGCGAAGCCATCTTGTGTTACATCTCATGACACACGTAAAAACGCTCAGAAATGAGGCGGCTATGAAGCATCGCCGTTGACACCAAAATACATTTGTTCCAGTGGCGCCTTGAAAAAGGGAAGGTCCACGTTTTAGGTGCGAACCACGTTAAGGGCTAGGCTTGTCGGCGTCTTCTGTCGTCGCGTTGTGTCACGTAGTCACGGTCCATTGTAAAGTTAACTTCACGTGATGACGTCCTCCTATCATGGCATCATAACGACAGCAGGTCGACAAAATTTGTGACACAGTCACGACGTGATCATGACGCGACGAAGCACCTTACGGCCTCGGCTTGTCGGCGTCTAATGCCATCACGCTGTGTCATGTAGTCAAGGTCCATCATAAAAACGGGTATGCTCCACGAAAATTGGCTGAATCCCACTACTCGCCATCGGTCCATTAAAAAAATGCCTCCACCTCCCCGAAGGGAATCGTGAGGAAATGCGAATGCATTTCGCGCGCGCTTCACTCCATTTATATATGGTGGTTGTGGTTCGAAGAAGGAAAAGGCGCCTAATTTCTGCAGCCCGGTCGGGAGCATGGCGCAGCGCCTTTTTTTTTTTATCGCGGCAGCTCCGCCGAGCTGCCACGATGCGAGCGCCCTCACGCACCAGAGCGCGCTCCTCCTCTCCACTTCTGCCATCGCCTTGAGAGGCGCCCAGCCAGCGAACGGTCGAGAGTGAGGCGCGAGCGGACGGGAGAGTGGGGCGCAGGGAGGAGAGAGAGCGAACGGCGAGAGAAGGAGCGGTGAAGCACTGCACCTATCCTCCTCCTCCGCGGACAACGCCGTACAACGCCGTACAACGCCGGACAACGCCGCCTGACATAGCGCGGCTAAGAAATGCATTCGCATTTAAAATGAAGAACGACATAGTTAGCCCAATAAATAGTGGGTGACGTTAGTGGAGTTGAAACACTTCCCTACATGCCGTAGGGAACTCAAATCAGGCATCTAGGGCAGAAGAAGAAGAAGAAGAAGAAAACGCTACATGCTTCGCTCCTCCCCAATTGTTTTTTTTTCTCACCTATCAAGAGGTCCGCTGCGCAGTCTCGCAACCACACGAGCGCACAAGCCGGATTGCCATTATTATTCGAAAATCATCGAAATGTCGTTTTTCCTTTTTTCAGGAGAAGAGTTCCCACGACATATTTCTGTTCCCATTTGAAGAAATGACGAGCAATTCATTCATGCATTTGCCAAATTTTCATTTCATATAATAATAATTGTCGGGACTCTGCGTCTCAAAGCCACGGTATGAGTACCAGATGCGCCGTAGCGGAGAGCTCCGGAAATTTCTGCTGACTGAGGATTATAAACGGGCACCTCAATCTAAGCAGACGGGCCTCTGGCATTTCGCCTCCACCGAAACGTTTTTTCGTTAGAGAGACAACACTCAATAGGCATGCATTGATCTTCGCTGATAAAATCGCAGTAGCGTATGTTCGTCGAACGTGATCGTACAACGGTATTTAATTTATGCGAGGGCGACGCGATAGCTTTATCGCGGTTCGTAAAGCATATGAATCACGCTGCAGCCAACGTACACGCGCACTTTCTGAAAAGCGAGCAATGGCCGTATTTAGTTTGACTTTTGCATACACATTACGCATAATCTGATGCTTGCAATAAAAAAAATGCATGAATGTTTTATCACAAAAATATTATACTGGGTTGAACGTACCACACCACGATATGGTTATGCATGAGGCACGTCGTACTGGAGGTTTCGGGAAAATTAGGACCATCCGGTGTTCTTTAACGTGCACTAACATCGCACAGTACGCGTCACCTGCAGCATATCGCCTCCATCGAAATGCGACCGCCGCGGCCCGGATAACATTTTTTTAATTTATTAACAAAAGAACACCGGATGTGCTTTGTTAACATATTCAATGCATTCACAGAAAAACATTGTATATATTAACGCAATGCCTTACCTACGAAATATGTGCATTGCTTTAAATGAAAAAAAAGCATTATTTACAAAGTATTTAACGGCTTAGCACTAATTAGGACAGGGTGTGGCCCCACGTATTACATTCAGAATCTGTCCCAATTTTTTACGTTGAAGTTTAAGTATTGAATGATTCTTTGAGCGCGCTGGAAAACGTTGCGGAGTCCGGTAACATACCAGTTTGACCGCTCATGCACTCGCTTCGTACAAAAGCTGTAACTTTCCGAGCAAGCAATAAATACTTGTATCTCGTATCCCTCAACATACTTCCGATATACTTCAATAAACAATGAACAACGTGCTTCTGATGGGTGAACGAGAATACCGATAAGGAAACCACGTCACGGATCACTTAACACGTAAAAATCGCTGATAGTTTGCGTTCAGTAATTAGTTTCATGGCACATATTTAAATTCCGTAGTTCGATGTTTATTTGTCCGCCGCCACAAAGTGGTAACTACTCCCTTCAAATATTTTCGTATAATTTTTCGCTATATTCTCTCATCATGAGATGTTGGAATACTTTCACATAACTGATTTGGCAAACTGTGACATAACTTCCTTAAGCAAGCCTAAAAGAAAAGCGATGCAATCAAATCGAGACATACCAAACAAGGACATATCAAAATTTTGTGGGCATTATTTCTCTCATGTCTTCAAACTATAATATTGCCGAGCTATCGAGGTGCTTCGAAGAACAACGACAGATGTATAATATACTTTTGTACTTGTGCAGTGTGGATAACGAAAATGTTCTTT
This sequence comes from Rhipicephalus appendiculatus, assembly GCA_030522465.1. NCBI lineage: Eukaryota > Metazoa > Arthropoda > Arachnida > Ixodida > Ixodidae > Rhipicephalus > Rhipicephalus appendiculatus. The sequence continues at coordinate 31,323 of JALIZH010016172.1, forward strand.
CACCTAGAAGGGAAACATCAACTACTGTCTCCAAGAAAAACAGTGTCTTATTACATTTTCCCGTGGAAGATCCTGCGTCACTATCCTGCAGCATATATGTTCAATGCACGCATTTTCCGTCAACGATGCCCTTTTCCAGAAATATATGTGCGCAATACAGCTGATAATTTTGACATATACATTTGAAAATAGATAGAACAAACCCGAAGATTTGCTACACGAAAACAGTAAGCATTCTTGTCCTGTTTCGTGCTTACCTGTACAGCGTGCCGAGGTTGCTAGAGCGAGAGCAAAGTGCCCGCTACCTTAATGTGGAACCGATCTCGATGATCTTCCTCACTGAGAGACTCAGGTTCAGCTGCAGTTGCTAAATGCCAGGAGGTGCGGCATTGCAATATCCACTGTAGCTCATCAAGTGGCCAATGGGCGCCTCCAAAAGCGTAACACGTCACGCCTGGTATTCCAAACAGTGCGCACAGACGGAACGTCACGCTTACCCGACACTGAAGGAAGGCCTGTGCGATGCATCACCGTCGACAAAATACGCGTGCGCGACCTGTATGTTCTTCTCGAACGAAAATTTCTAGGTGACAGCGCTTCAAAAAATTCCGGCTTATAGCACAACAAAGCGGAGCAAAAAAAAAAACGAAATGAAACGATTATTTATGGTGTGAATTGAAGTTGCCTCGTCCCCTAATTGGACATTTTTTTTTTATTTTGAGACAGGTACTGGGATCCTTTCCGTTTTTCATTCCGGCCGACAAACATTAGTTCTCCTGGGTGACTGACCTTAAACCACTTGAATTGAATTTCCCGACATAGTCAGCCTTAAAGAAAGGCACATTTATTTTGATGACGTTATGTTTTAGAGTTAAAGCTGTGATGAGTAGAGCTGAACAGCGGAATTTGGTGGCCTAGTTGTCCGCCACCGCCACCACCGGTGTCCGTAAACTCTATCGCGCGAAATGAGAAATAAATATTGTAAATGCAGTCGGCGACTCTTTCTTGCCACCGGGACATATCTTCATCTTTACAGAAGTGAAAAACAGCGCTAAAACGACGGGACATGAAAGGACACAGGACAGGGCGCTGACTAGCAACCAAATATGTTTATTTCGTCAGTCAGCATACATATATATAGCACACCACTATCACGATGACACAAACAAAAGATTTTTGAGCCTGCGCAGAGGCAATCAAATGATCACTTTGACAGAAATTCTACCTCCTTCGGAAGGAGGGAAATGGAAGGGAGGCTAACACATGCCTCGCCACTATTATGAATATGAAAAGCTTCTGAAATGAGACGTGCACGTTCATCATGGTAATTTGACAAGAATAGGGTATCTTTAAAAGATGGGTGGCAACCGCAGTTGTTACAGTGAAGAGAAAGCTGACTATCTGTGGCGCGTTTTTTAACCTTGTTTGAATGCTCGCGCATGCGGTCATTAGCACAACGGCCCGTTTGCCCTACATAACACCGTCCGCAGGAAAGAGGAATCTTGTAGACGACGCCCTGACGACATTCCACAAACTTCTGCCTGTGCTTCTTAGTACATCCTTTTTTTGTTCTGTGCCTCACGATTGACTTGCTGGCACAGGCTACCGAGTTTTGTTTTGGGCAGAAAATAGCAGCTTAGCGCCTGCCCTGGCGACAACTTTTTTTAGATTGTGCGCTACCTTGTGCACATAGGGGATAACTGCTACATTTTTTCTGCCGGTCTGTCTCGGACTGCACAGCGGCCGAGCGCTTGTCCTTACAGTCTGCTACTAGGCTTTCAGCAATACTAGTCAAAAGCGCTGCCGGAAAACCTGCAAGCTTCAGGCGTTCAACTTGCGAAAAGAAACATTTCTCTACTTGGTGGTCACAAGACCTGTAGAGCGCCGCCTTCATGCAAGCTCTTGCAATGCCGCATTTTACAATATTTGAGTGCGCCGAAGAAAAGGGGAGAAGGCCCTTTTTTGACCTGGGTGCGTAACCCCAACACACGTGGCTGTTTGATAACGACAGTTCTAAGTCTAAAAAGCGTAGCGTAGAACTGTCGTTATCAAACAGCCACGTGTGTTAGCGCTGTTTTTCACTTCTGTAAACATGAACCAACCAGCCCAAATGCGTAGGCTACTGCAATTTATATCTTCATCATTTGTACGCCTTTGTCATCTCTATATGTCATGATCCGTGTGTGAGAGCCCGAGGTGGGATGAATAAAACGATTCCTCATATTAGCCGGGATAGGATGGGACTTGAACCCGGGCCCTCTTCGTGGCGGTAGAATATTCTACCACCGCCGGTTCCTTAAACTCGTTCGCAAAAACAGCCTTATGCAGGCGTCACGTCGGGCAAGTAAGCGATCTCGTTAACATATGCAATGTAGCGTGGTAGATGAGTGAAATACCAGGCGTCACACAACTCTAATGGTCTAACGAAGAGGTCGTCCAAAGTTTCCAAGTCCTTAGGACTCAGCCGGAATTCTTCATCGCCAACAGCCACAGCATCAAAAAAGGGCACATAATGCCATACAGATGTATAGCGGGTGCCTCGTTTTTCTGCAGAAAAAATTCGGCAGATCCTACCTTGGGAATCGATATTATGCGAAGCATGCGGAGGGATGATGACCGTGTTGTAATTTTTTTATTGAGCGAGACGTTACAAAATGACGCTAAATATATGTACAAATGGTGTAACCACAAACATATGTTGAACAGTCGCATTTGTTTTATATAACCAGTTGTTTACAGTTGCGTAACGATGCCGACAGCAACATAATTGTAAGCACCACCAGAAGCGGTAAGCACTTATGTAGCGCTTGTGCTCGTGAGGATGGTAGCCCTGGACACTGATAAACAAATCAACTTCAGTTGATGGCGCTTAACTACATTTGACGTTAACCCGACGTGCCGGCTGTATCATAGGAGTACATATGTAATGTTTATTAAATTGGATAGCCAGGACTGCAACCACAACTCACGTTTCACGAACACTAGGGTCTATTTGAAAAGCAGTTCCGGGGCCTGCCGTTACTCTATGCTAGAATACTTGATTGCCACGCAGAATGCTGGGTTCGACTCCTGCTGGGACCTGACATTTCTTCTTTGCATTCGTCGGGTCAATGCTGCCAATGTCAGCTTTTTCTTCACGCTCTCGCGTTAAAATTACAAATGTCTGTGCTCAACGTTCCTAGATATAAACTGTCAGTCACCTGTGGCACATACCCACCGTGTTATACGGGTATGTGCCACACGTGTCTGGCGAACAGGGTTTGACGACGTACACGATAGGATTGTCACACTATTAGGGCGAAAGCCTTTCAATGTCTCATGCTCACGTCCGTGCGTCCGTCCGTCCGGCGACCGTCCGTACATCCGTGTCCGTCCGCCCATCCGTCCGTTCGTCCGTGTCCGTCCGTTCATCCGTCCGTTTATCCGTGTCCGTCCGTCCATCCGTCCGTCCGTCCATGTCCGTCCGTCATTCCGTCTGTCCGTCCGTCCGTCCGTCCGTCCGTGTCCGTCCGTTCATCCGTGTCCGTCCGTCCGTGCCCGTCCGCCCGTGTCCGTCCATCCGTGTCCGTCATCCATCCGTCCATCCATCCGTCCGTCCGAGCCCTGGCACGGAGCCAGGTGGCCGCCGGTGTGCGCAAACGGACGTCGGTCGCGTCGGACTCTACAGCGCTCGCGCTTTGCTTGCGTAGCGTCGCTGTGCCCAGCGTTTGGAATCATTCTGACCACGGTGATTCTGACCGACGCCGTCTCAATGGACACAGGCGTTCGCGGAACACACTTTTGGAATTGACAAAAGGTCCGTCAATTTAAGCGCTGGAACGCGGATGGCGTTTGCGCGATGCGCAAAGCGCAAGAAAGTACGAACGCATGCGAACGGAGGTAGATTAGTCACGCGTCTCGCTGCGATTCGCGGTAAAAAATTAAAAAAAAAATGCCCCCCACCTCCAAGAAGGGAATCGTGAGGAAATGCGAATGCATATCGCGCGCGCTTCACTCCATTTATATATGGTGGTTGTGATTCGAAGAAGGAAAAGGCGCCTAATTTCTGCAGCCCCGTCGGGAGTACGGCGCAGCACCTGTTTTTTTTCTTTTTTTTTCTTTTTTTATTTATTTTTATTTATAAATTTTTTTAATTTATTTTATTTGTTTACATTTTTTTTATTTTTTTTTTACTTTTTTGTAATATTTTTTATTTTTTATTTTTTTTGTTTTTTATTATTTTTATTTTTTTCTTCTTATTTTTTATTTTATATATATATATATATATATATATATATATATATATATATATATATATATACGTGCGGGCGAGCGGACGGGAGAGTGGGGCGCAGGGAGGAGAGAGAGCGACCACACCTCCTCAACCTCTCCTCCTCTCCGCGGACAACGCCGGATGCCTGACATAGCCCGACTATGAAATGCATTCGCCTTTAAAAAGAAACCACGCATACATTCCGTTTGTGTGTTACCCCACTGAGAGTGTAAAAGGAAAAAAAGACATGGCGTAGTCAGTCGAATGGCCATACGCTTTCGCCTTTACAAACTTTGGAATGTGCAAAGTGTCCTTTAAATTTGAAAGCGACAGAGTTATAGGGCTCGTTTCGCAGAAATTCTGGCTTCGGCGTCGTTGGTTGTGAGCGAAAAATCATCATCTTTTTCGTGACCGAAAAATAGAGACAGATGCAAATAAAATAAATAATAAAAATTTCCGGGTCCGAGTGAGGATCGAACCCAAGCCGTCCGCGTGGCAAGCGTTCTACCACAAAGCCACGCCTCTGCTTGGAAATACAGTGAAAATAACTTTCTCTGCTTGGAAGTGCAGTTAAACTTTTATGCTTCGCAAACGCAAGCGTCCTTTATATAGGCATCGCAATACAACATGTAATATCGCAGCAATATTGCGTAGTACAAGCGTACATGGCCATCGGGCGTCAGAACATGTGACTATCATAATGGTTTCGTAGTTTAAAGCCAGCCACCCATTACAAAAGGCACACACCTTACTGAGCGTGTTCCCTTAACACCACGTAGTGGGTGCATAGCAAGTATGCACTGAGTGGTTGAAGTACGCACTCGGTACAGGATATCGCTATCGCGTTCAACTCTTAAAGGCGAAGCTTAAGGGTCCCCCCAATTTTTAAGTACGAAGCATTTCTTAGCGAACTTCGGCGACATTGAGCGAGTATATCTATCTATCTATCTATCTATCTATCTATCTATCTATCTATCTATCTATCTATCTATCTATCTATCTATCTATCTATCTATCTATCTATCTATCTATCTATCTATCTATCTATCTATCTATCTATCTATCTATCTATCTAGCCGCCTACGACATTGCGCTCTCCTGGCCATATATAGTTAATGGGATTTATACCAAATTTGGTATGGCATAACATGACTACATGACAAACATAAATGGCTGGCTATATCATGAAAATCATGACGAACTTGTCATGAAAAGTATGATTTACATGCCACGCTCATGGCGCGCTCGCGGCCGTTTAGTAAGCTTGATATACACCAAATTTGGGATTGAGTGAGGTGACTGTATGACGAACATAAATGACAGGTGGTAATATGCAAATAATGACCTGCATATCATGAACAACATGATTTACATGCCACGCTCGTTTCGTTGACTTGATATACACCAAACTTGGTATGAGTGACGTGACTGTATGACCAACATAAATGAGAAGCGGTAATATGGAAATCATGACTTGTCATGTGCGACATGACTTGCATGCCACGCTCACGGGGCGCTCGCGGCTGTTTCGTTAGCTTGATATACACCAAATTTGGTATTGAGTGACATTACTGTATGACGAACATAAAAGACAAGTGGTAATATGGAACTCATGACTTGTCATGTGCGACATGACTTGCATGCCACGCTCATGGCGCGCTCGCGGCTGTTTCGTTAGCTTGATATACACGAAATTTGGTATTGTGTGACATGGCTGTATGACGAACATAAATCACAAGTGGTAGTATGGAAATCATGCCTTGTCATGTGCGACATGACTTGCATGCCACGCTCATGGCACGCTCGCGGCCGTCGCGTTCGCTTGATATACACCAAACTTGGTATTGAGTGACGTGACTGTATGACGGACATAAATGACAAGTGGTAATATGGAAATCATGACATGTCATGAGCGACATGACTTGCATTCCACGCTCATGGCGCGCTCGCGGCCGTTTCGTTAGCTTGATATACTCCAAATTCGGTATTAAGTGACACGACTGTATAACGAAGATAAGTGGCAGGTGGTAACATGAAAATCTTGGCATGCATGTCATCTACAACGTCATTTACATGCCACGCTCATGGTGCGCTTGCACCCAGTTCGCTAGCTTGATATGCACCAAAATTGGTATTGCGTGACGTGACTGTATGACGAACACAAATGACAGGTCCTAACATGTAAAACATGACATGCAAGTTATTTAAAGCATGATTTGCTCCTTCCTGGCTGCTTCGCATTACATCGATTCCCAGAGTGCGTGGGATCTGCCGGCTTTTTTTCATGTCATGACCACCGAATCATATTCGTCAAACCATCTTACCCTCCCATACTAATTTTGGTTTACCACAAGTTAAGCACCAAGACGTAGGCGGATAGATAGATAGATAGATAGATAGATAGATAGATAGATAGATAGATAGATAGATAGATAGATAGATAGATAAATAGATAAATAGATAGATAGATAGATAGATAGATAGATAGATAGATAGATAGATAGATAGATAGATAGATAGATAGATGTGCCTGCAGTACGCAAAGATATGCTTCGCATTTAATAAAGAAGAATGACATAGTGGGTGCTTCTATACTTCAAAACATTGTGATCATTTCGGACGTAGGGTACCTTGCGAGTGTACTTGAAGTAGTTGCTCCAAGAGGGTTTACAACTGGCTCTAGAAAGGCCGCTATTCCAGCCGCTATTCCAGCTTTCACTGTGACTGTGCTGCGTGTTTCGTTCAGGCTTGGCGTTCCTTAACATCACGAGAAGGAGTCATATCAAAAAGAATGACACGCATAACAACCAGCTTAATCATCCCTATGTGTTATTTATATTGTGTTGCGCTTTCTTTTATTTGGCCTCATTTAGCAATGCTTTAGACAACGACTCGCGTATTTAACTAATGGCTGCGTGCCTCACTGTATTTTTCAGCGGGAAATGCGGAATTGAGACTGTCAGGTTCAGGAAGAGAGAGAGATACTCTTTATTGGAAAAACAGAGATTTTTGCCGGCGTCTATATAGCGCTGACATGCTACTCTGTATAAGGTTCAGGAAGAATTTGTTTTAGATGCGAAGCATCTTATGCTCGGGGCTCTGTCTGTCCCTCCCGTGTCCCGCGTCCCGCGTCCCCCCGTCCCGCGTCCCGCGTCCCCCCCTTCCCGCGTCCCGCGTCCGGCCACTGTCATGAAGTAGGGAAGCACCCATTATGCGAACCAGCACACTGTAGTAATATGAAGGCCGTCAACCCTAACACAGTCATCAGAGTCATGGCCGAGAGCATAGAGAGGCTGCTTAGCAATGGCTAGGCAGGTGGCGTCTGTCGCCCAGGTTGACCCCATTCCTTAATCTTGCTTGCATGTGTTTGGAGGGGGCTTAGTCCGTGCCTCCTTCCCGCGTCCCACACCACCACATCGCATGCGCATTCCCTCCCTTTCTCTCCTAAGCTCACCCCCCTTTCTCTCCTTTAGGAATCGTCTACTCTACGGAGCGGCCCCCCGCGTCCCACACCCCCCCCACAGCGCATACGCGTCCCCTCCCCTGTGCTCTCCTACGCTCACCCCCCTTCCTCTACTCTAGGAATCATCTACTCTACGGAGCGGCGCATGCGCGTCCTCTCCCCCCTCTCTCCTCTAGGAATACTCTACTCTACGGAGTGGCTCACGCGTCCCACACCCCCAAAGCGCATGCACGTCCCCTCCCCGTCTCCTATGGTCCCCCCCCCCCCCCCCCCGTCCTTTCCTCTACGGAGCGGCGCGAACGAGGTGGTGTGACAGCTGCATACTCCGCTGGGGGGCGCCACGGTAGTTCCGCGGTATGAAAATGACAGAGCGCGCGCGCCTCATTCTCTCTCCTGCGCAGCGCCGCGATGAGCGCCCGGACCACTGCCGTGAAATGAGAGCGGCGACGTTCCTCCCGCTCAAGCTAATTATCTCCCCGCTGCTTCGCATCCACACATGGTTCCCTTTAGCGGGAGATGGGGAATTTTTTTTTTTTTAGATTTCGCGGGGTTTGCTCTGAATCCTTTAAAATTAATCACCTGAAACAGAGTACGGGCACCCTCCTCGGAAAAGCGAGAGGCTTGCTGCTTTACTGGTTTATACTTTGCGTGCTGTTTCCCTTTTGACTAACAAAAAAAACATTTCGTTCCTCAGAGCTGGTTTTTGGGTATGATCAAGTGAGAATGATTGCACTATAGTTAAGAAACCACGAATTATGAGCCATATTCTTTACTTGACTTAATCGTCTGTCGGTTTATTTAGTTATGTATAATATAGACAAGGAGCCCCTCCCACAATTACCCTTCTTTCTGACAATTACCCTTCTTTCGTACTTTCATAGCCAGGGCTTCGTCCCGGTAGACTTGAAGCCTTAGTAGCAAGCGAGGATTTATCCTTCAGTCGCCACCTCCTGCGAATATCACATGTCCCGTGACGCCCTCTGGCAAAAAAGAGGATTCCAAATTCGGCACCTGGCTAACGAGTGGCGCTGGCTAACACTCACATGTATTAAGCACGCATAAATTACAAAAAAAGTGGAGAAGGGAGGTGTTGCTGTAGCTCGAATGGTAGAACACTGAACGCGTAATTAGAAGGTTGTGGGTTCGGACACCATCGACGGAAAGGATGATTTTAGACCAGCTTAGAGCGCAAAAAGGGAAGAGGACGAAAATGAAAAAAAGGTAACAACACGAGCGTTGTGCTGTCAGCGCTAGTCTTGTCACCTTCTTTGATATTCGTCCTCGAGCCTTTTTGCGCTGTAAGCTGGTGAAGAATGACCTATCGCCAACAAGCCCAGATTTGCCTTCTTCTTAGGCGATTTCTCGTCCACTTTAATTCCTTTCCATTTGAGGGAGAATCATTACACTGCAAATAAGAAACTGCCAATGCTGTGCCCTACGCTTCCTTGCCTTAACGGTCTCTGGGTTTCATCATTTGAGTACAATACAGAAAACGAGTCCCCTTGTACAATCCTCTTTCTTTCATAGAAGGGTATATATACATGAAGTTGGCCATATTTTGATGCAGGTGACGAAAGACGCTGCCTAAGAAAAAGACTGTAAGAGGAATGTAAATGTCTTCCACCTTGATCGCACAAAAGTACATTGTCGAATATTACTTACGAAAACTGCCGCGTCTCTTCGTTCAGCTTCACCTATGTCGTCTACCGTTGCTGGCTCACACGCGGACATAATAAGGAATTGAAATGTCCCCTTATCGCACACGCCTCGATTCGCGTGTACTAAAAAAAAAATAATGATTCATTCACGACGCACTGGAAGGGTGTGAGTTAAATTTCTTTACTACGGGATGTGGAGCACAAGTGGCAGCGTACGTAGCTTTCGCTCGCAAGTAACTACATTGTTGGCGTTGCCATGGCCCAATTTGACAGAACCAAGCTGGGAGACCGTGAATAGTTTTAGAACTCTCCTGCATTTATGTCACAGCTGCATTTCGCAATTTTAGAGCGCCGCTCTCAGGCGACCGTTCCTGCGTTAAGCGGCGGCGCCGTCGCCGTCGTTCTCGTAACCGATAGACGTGAAAAATATTGATAGGCGTGAAAAAAAGTAAGATAAAATAAGGAAAATAAATTCCCCAGATCGAATGGGATTTGAACCCGGGCCTTTTGCGTGAAAGTGCCGTATTCCACCACAGAGCCCCGGCGTTGCTTGAAACTCATTTGCAAACTGGCTAACCTCCTTGTCCTTCCGCTTGTTTCTTCCTTTCCTCCTCCTTCCTCATTTGCAAAAAGACCCTATACAGGCGTCTCGTCTGGCAAGGAATCCCGTTAACATCCGTAATATAGCGTGGCAGAAGAGCAAAATAACAACCGCTCATCACACAGTGCTAACTGCGCAACAAACAAGTGTGTGATTTGATGCTTCCCACCCACTGCAAAGTGCTCAGCCATAATTCTTCATCGTCATCAGCCCCAAGCAGCATCAACAAAGTACACGTAATTCCTTATAGGTGTGTAGCGGGTACCTCGCTTATCCGCAGAAAGACGAATAATGACGTAGTGGGTGCCATCGTACTTCACGAAAATTATGATTTATGGCGTAGTCGATACCTCGCGGAATGCCAAAACTTCAAACACAGTTGGTCTTGCCCCAACACGAAGCTGCCTTCAGAATTCGCATTAGGCAGTATTCTAATCATCGAGGAATTTTTTTTCTTTAGCTGTTCTGTTCAATGGCCCCGAAATATTCATTCCGGAGCTCGATCTCCGGCCTCTAATTTTGCGACTTGGAAGCTAGCCAAGGTCGATAATGATTGTTGGGATTTTAGGTGCCACAACAAAGATACGATTATAAGAGATGCCATGGTAGAAGGCTCCGAAAATTTCGACCGCCTGGGGTGCTTTAACGTGCATCTAAACTAAGCGCACGGGCCTCTATCATTCTGGCTCCATCAAAATGCGGCAGCCGTGGCCGGAATTCGCTCCAACGATTTTCGGGTAAGCAGGTAAGCAGCATAACCACTAGACCACCGAGGCGGGTGCTTCCCAAGACTATTAGCAAACAAAAACTCTCCGGTACTCTGATGTTATAAGCGGTGTTGCTTTCAAGCGATACATTTTCATTAAAGAAAAAAGTGTAACTCATAATTGTGTGTGTGTGTGAATAGTTTGTCTGACTATAATATAGTGAGCTCTATGTTGGTTATACGCTTTGTTTTTTTCGTTGAGCATCTTTTATGCAAACGACAAATTTGCTAGAATATGTGACAACCATTGGTTTTTTTAGTCATTTTTCGTTAACCCTGATTCCTTCTCAGTAGACGTCACTAGTTTTCCAAAAATATTCGACGCACAATAAAAATCTACGTGGGTTATTGAAAGCATGGTACCAATGTTTCAGTGAAATTGGTTCGCGTTAAGGCTTTAGAAGCCTTTAAACAAATTTCTCGGCATTCTGCTCAGAAACCTACGCACAGAACAGTGAAATTAATTTCATGTTTTGTGCGTCTTACCACTGCGCGCGGTGACGTCAAAGTGACACGTGAAAAGGGGCAAAGTATTTCACGTATTTCCTCGCCAATTAAGGGATATCCAACATGTCATCGGAGACATATCGTTGTATTCGTCTATTTATATATCTCTGCGATGACTTTCATAATTATTTTGGCATCTGAGTCATTATATGACACAAGGCTTCAAAAAAATGCCCCCACCTCCCCGAAGGGAATCGTGAGGAAATGCGAATGCATTTCGCGCGCGCTTCACTCCATTTATATATGGTGGTTGTGGTTCGAAGAAGGAAAAAGGCGCCTAATTTCTGCAGCCCGGTCGGGAGTACGGCGCAGCGCCTGTTTTTTTTTAATTATATATATATATATATATATATATATATATATATATATATATATATATATATATATATATATATATATATACGTGCGAGCGAGCGGACGGGAGAGTGGGGCGCAGGGAGGAGAGAGAGCGAACGGCGAGAGAAGGAGCGGCGAAGCACTGCACCTACCCTCTCCTACACTCTCTCCACACACGCGGGAGCTCCACCGAGCTCCCGCGATGCGAGCGCCCTCACACACCAGAGCGCGCTCCTCCTCTCCACTGACTTTCCGCCACTCCGCCCGCACCACCTGCTCCGGTTGCTAGGGGCGAGGATAAGCGCGCGCGCCCGCAGCTGTTGCTATGGGAGAGGGAGTGAGAGCGCAGAGATGCGGACGCCGACGCCTGACATAGCCCGACTAAGAAATGCATTCGCATTTAAAAGTTAAGCCCCCTCCGAGGCAGCCCGAGCAGGTAAGGTGTCGCACTGCCAAGATTGAGAATGGGGGTTCGATTTCCGACCAAGGCGGCCGAATTTTGATGGGGTGTAAGGTAAAAACACCTATGTACAGTAGAGCGCGATATGAAGGTTGTAGCACCAGCGTCTACCGGCCTTGCGTCCCAGAGGCCTAGCGGCACGTTTCGGATAATTGAAAATCAAGATTACGCATTCTTGTCACCATCGTTGGTTGTTCCGTGCGACAACAATCGCCCCTGCGGCGAACTCTACACCCTTCCTTTCTATTTTAAGCTGGCCATTCGTTGCGATCAAGTGTATTCTTCGTTGGCTTTTATCTCTGCGGACGATAACAAAACTGGGAAAGATTTGGTAAAGCTGGTACTTGGCACTGCTTCGTTTGAACGGCTTGCTAAGTTGAACAAAGTATATCGCGTTGTCATAAAAAAAAGAAAGAAAATATACCTTTCTCAGAAGGGAGGGATCACCGCTTAGAAAACAGCAAAAAGAGTGAGGGAAGCTCGCCTGATGCCTCCCTCTCCTCGAAAGAGGATTCTGGGCCGTGTTGCTGTTGTAGTTATTGGTCGACGCTCGCGCGATAACCTTCAAATTGCGCTCGACTGTACTTAGATTCGAGCTCACGTTAAGAAACCTCTGGTTTTTAAACCATTTCCCTGGAATATTCACCAACGTCGGTGAGATTCGCGACCAACTTCCATTTAAATTTCTTGTATACACGTGTGTTTGTTACTGTACGTACTTTTTGTGTGTATATGTGATCATTGTGTATATCATAGTCATCACCCGACACCTGGTGTAGCAGGTCAGGCGGTAAACCAGGCTAACATCTGCGGGAATTTCATTAAAGACTACCATCTCTCTGTACCTCGCTCACCAACGTAAGTCGAGACGGAGCAGAGACAAAACGCATTCCCGAGCCTGTTGGTACAAAATGAAGTTTGAGAATTTTGTTGCCACGTCATTTCCTAATAGTGGCATCAATTCTAGCTCGTTATCTTCGTGATGCTACTCCTTAGAAGAATTATCTTCGAAGACACTCCGCGGGCTGTGTCTGGGAGTATAAGTTAATTGCTGCGTCTGCTTTCCGCATTGAAATGGCTGATAGTTCCCTGTATTATAGTGGCGGCTACAGGTTTCACCGCTCTCGTCGGCAAGCTACCATGGATGGCAGGCTTTGAGAGCGGACGTTTCGTGATCTGTTAGCATATACAGTCGGGCCATCTCAAAACATCCAGAAGTGGCGCTACAGAAGACCTCCTGGTCGGCTACCTCTGTTACTGTGCTTTTTTTTTTGTGTGGGTGTATATCTTTTTGTGCGTCCACCTTTCCACATCTCTGTATCTGTCTCTCTCTCCAAGTACGCGCTTTTGTAGCGTTAGCTACACTGGCCTAGCCAAGCCCGTTTCGCGTGGCACATCAAGAGCCGTGCTGCGCATGCGCGAGGATCAGTGATGTCACACAGCTGGCGCACCTGAGCCGGCAGCTCCCGCGCACTCCGCCGCCGCCGCGCGCGACTCGCCGCTGCCGGTCTGCGCATTCCAGAGGAGTGACGTCGTAGCCGTGGTAGACGCAGTGGCGCCGCCGGCGCGCGCGTGCAGCCTTCGCTGTGCAGTCGCCGTCTGACACTGCGCTGGAGCCGCGGCGCTTCTGACTGGCGTTTGCCAGTGTGGTATAGCCACGGAGAAGGAGAGCGCAAATGTTGCTTAACGGCGCAGAAGAGCGGAGAAGCTTGACTCATCGGATCCCGAAGTAGTTGCCTGGCAATTAGCGCCCCCAAGCTGGGATTCGGGATTCATGGAAGCAGGATTTGGGATTCACCATCATTCATCTTGTCTATCAGAGACAGATAATTCCAAATACTGCGTTGGGGCCATAGAGACGGCAGCGTGTTACTTCACTGATCACCGAGCCGTCTTTGTGGCAATATAGAAGCAACGACGTTGAGCAAAAATTAATATACATGTGCCACATAATACGCATACCGTGTGTGTGTCATTGGAGCAGCAGTAAGCATGATAATCAAGCTAATCCTAGACTATCTAGACAATCAGGAAAGCTAAGAATAATCAGCTGAAGCTTTGCTAACGCTACGTATATCCTGGCATAGCCGAGCTAAGCCACTGCAGCATTTTTTTAATAGCTTTCTGTTTCCTCTTAAGCCTTCCACAGGTGTAGGGCAGCTTTCTCAACGTTTATTTTCTAGTCTAACTGGGCGTACTTGCCACTTCGTAGATTAATTACAGCGCAACAGCAGACACAGGAAAACGAAACTAACGAAGACTGATCGTCTTCGTTAGTTTCGTTGTCCTGTGTCTGCTGTTGCGCTGTAATTAATCTACGAAATGGAATACCAACTAGCCCGTACCCACACCCTGCTTCAGTACTTGCCACACCATTTGTATACTTCTCTTGGCATACCTGCCCCCCCTCGTCCTAACCAGCCCAGTTAGGTGCACTCCTGCAGGCACCCTAAAACCCCCCCCCACCCCATAAAAAGAAAAAAAACACAGTTCAGGAACTTTCCTTTATGTGAGGATGCGAGACCAGCGAAGCTGTTCGTTTATTTAATTATATTTGAAGTTTCCTTTCTTGACACAGCCATTCTCTTAGCAACGTCATCAGCTCACTCTCGATACCATAGCTGTAGTGCCCACTGCCGCGGATGAAGCCACGTAGGCATATGAGCAGAAGCCATGGCGGCATCTAACCCGCACACCGGCACTTCCTAGGGACATTTCGATGACACGTACTGCCGCATCGTCACCGCTGCACAGTCACGCTGCAGCTGGCCACGCACGCCGGGGATGGTGGGAATGTGAACGCTGAACAACAGACGATCCACATGTACACGCCGCACCCGTGCGGCATGTGCATCCCGATCAACGGTTTCCCGATCCACTTCAGTTGAAGTCTTGCCGAAGCTCATGAAAACCGCTTGTCTCTGTTGTAACCAACTCGCCGACGGGCGTTCACGACTTCGTGATACTGAGGATCCTAGTGGGCAGTGCTTTAATCTTTGCATCGTTGGCCCAACCTTCGTCAGTGATTTCAGCTCGTTGGCGTCGGTTGGACTCACGCATATTTGCCGCTGGGGCTCCAGACGGGGGCGCGGAGTGGTCCCGCCATCTCTCAGAAGCGGCGCGAAACCCGCGCGCCGATGGTACCACTCGAGTTCTGCACCACCTCCGAGAGACGACGTGACCACTCCGCGCTGATGGAGTGTTTTTGTCGACACGTCGGACACATCTTTTTTTTTTAATTACTAGCCATGGACAGCTTCGCTTGAAAAAGCATTTCTTATTTGGTCAGTGCAACTATGCAGCCAATATGACATGGGCATTTTTAACATGATAGTAAATGGAGTGGAATCCGACAACTATGCTCGACACAGCGCCTAGAGAAACCTCGCAACCATAAATTGAAGGTATAAGGACAAACAGGGAACAGATGAGTTATGTGGAACCAGCGTTGAATTAGGAGAACTTGTCAAAAAAGTTGTATATAAGCTTGGCTCAAGAACATGGAATGACAGTAGATTGAATCAAACATATTGTTGGCGTATGATATACGACAGCAATATATCCTGCCCGTATAATACCTGAATATTACGGTTGCATTAAAGAGTGAGAGGAATTCGGACAACAAGTTAAACCTAATAAAGACGACCTCAATATAATAAACGTAATAGAATCGGTAACAAAATTAGACAAATATTAGTGCAGTAGCTTACTTCGTCTTCAGGAGCATATATGACTTTCCTCATTCCAGGAAGACCGCAGTTCAGCGAAAGATGGAGTCTTGAAGTGTTAAAGATACGTTCAAGAAGGAATATTGCTGGAGCGAATGTTTCAACAAGTGGATTTTTGTTCTTTGAGGCGTGAGCCAACGTTTGGACAATCTTCCTGTCGAAACGTTGGCTACAGCGACGTTCCCGTCAAACAGTTTCTGATCACCTAGTGCCTTGGCTGGCTTTAGGACGGTTCATTCTACAAATAAATCACATCTTCGTCTTCTATAATATCTTCGAGAAGGCTGTCGACACAGCCAACTCCTTTATGTGTCTCTTGGTGTAGAGTGAGTATGGTATGGTATGGAAAAACTTTATTTAGGTCCGTCGGGGCGTGAACTAGCACGTAGCGGGCCGCTCCCACGTCGGGACAGATAGGCCCAGCCTCTACGCCACGTCGTGGGCCCATTGGACTGCCCATAGTTGTGTTTTCAAATCCGGACTGCGTAGCGCAGCATCCCACTTGGACGATGTAACGTCCTCGTGAACCCGTAACGCAGGAGTGAGTACGAACTTTATTTAGTTCATGAAAAAAATTAAAGCGGGGTCGGAGGCCCCGCTAATCAATCCGGCGGCTCCATCCAGGTTCGGGCCGGTAGACGGCCCGGCGACGGCCCGGGCGAGGGCCCGGGCGATGGCCCGGGCCCACTGGACAGCCTCGAGCGACGGCCCGGGCCCACTGGACAGCCTCGGCGACGGCCCGGGCCCACTGGACAGCTTCGAGCTGAGCGATGCGCTCTGTGTTTCTAAGCGCTAAATCTCAGGAGCAGTTGTCAGGAAAGTCTGTGCCGGCCTTGGCCATGCCCAGCCAGAGCATGCGTACGAAGTTGTATTCGTGGTCGCAGTGAGGGCAATCAGTAGGAAGGTCAGGATAGATCCTGCTTAGTGTCGTTGATGTAATATATGTTCTAATCTGCCAGCAGTCTGTAAGTAACGGCCTGTGCTTTATTGAGCTCTGGGTGACGAAGGAGGAAAAGTTGTTCGTCCTAACCTATGATTGGAAGTGAGTTCTTGGAGACACGAGCTTGTCTGTTGTCTAGGTTCCTCCAGGATGGGTTGAAGCGAGGGGGGCGGGCGGCAGACGCGCATTGCGAGTTCTCGCGCCAGTCGGTGTGCCCCCTCGTTTGGATTGCAGTGAGGAGGTCCGGAAATGTGTGGACCGGAAACCATGTGATATGTGAGGATCTGAGGTTGTTTTCTTCCGTGTCTTGGAGGAAGAATTTGTTGACAACTGTAGCTGCTTTCCAAGGGACGAAGACCGCTGAGGAAGTTCTAGTGACTGTTTCTGAGTCCATGTAAATGAAGGAAGCTCCTGTGTAGCTTCGAAGGGTCCCTGTGATGACCATTGCTCCTGCTTCTTGAGTAAAGTAGAACGACAATGAACATAATTGTGTCAAGATAACCACAGGCACTGTATATATAAATCCGTTTTCGAAAACTATAGGGCAGTAGGAAGTAGCGTAGCCACAAATCTTTGTTAGGAGGGGGGGGGGGGTGTTCAGCGATACGATATATTCGTTCACGCATTTTCATGTGTGCGTGTGTGTATACACATGCAAAATTGAAACATTTAAGGGGGGTTTGAACACCCCCCCCCTAAATGGCTACGCCAGTGCTATCAATCATCCCGCTGCCGGGCGGGCAGCGCCCATGACTAGGAGTAACTGCAAGAGCACAAGAAAACATGACACTTGTGGCTGTGGCAAGAGCGAAACTGAACAAAAAACACAAATTTATGCGCGAGGTGACCAAACACACAACTTTGAAGTTACGCGTGCGATGCTGTTCTTATTGAGCCACACTGGCGGCCGTGGATCTCTTCCACTATACCTAATATTATTTGATATTTCTTTACTTATAGTTCTGGGAGTGCTATCGAGCGCCAGTCACAGTTCTGGTAGATTCGGAGGTGACGTAAACAAGAAAAAAATGGCATTGTTTCTGCGCAAAGGTGAAGCAATTTATTCGACAGAAACAAAGCGTATTGTCATACAAAGACAGGCCAACAGCTCAACACTTGCGCCATGCTGCTCGAAGCACAAAGAAAGGCGCACGATAAGTACACGCAGGCATAGGCCGGCAAACTAATTGTTGAGTCGACTCACCCAGGCTCACAAAGATTCAGACTGAGCTGCGCGTCTGGTCTGAGTGAGTCCAGCTGAGCTATATTTTGGTGATTCTGAATCCGTCTCAGTTCACTTGAGGAAAATTTTGGTGAGTCTAAGTCGGAGTGAGTGAGTTTGACGAAAATATTCATGATTCTGAGTTCGAGTAAGTTAGCACGAGGAAATTTCGCTCAGTCTGAGTCCGAGTGAGTTTGCTGGGCGAAGACATTCGTGAGTCTGAGCCTGAGTGAGTCGGGTTAAAGAAAAATGTTGATTAGCCTGAGTCCGAGTGAGCGTTATGCGAGAAACATATTTAATGATCGAGTCTTTGCGAGCTCCATTTATTTTGCCGGCCTATGCACACATGTATACACAGTACGAGGGCGAACTAACAATTGTCAAAGCTGGACGCTTGCCGTGCGCTGTTGAAACACCAATGACGCATGAAAACAATACACAGGTATACACAGGACAAGTGCCCCAGTTCAACACTTGCAGTGCGTTGCTAACACAAAGAAGGACGATCCAACAGAACTCAGGTATACTCAAGACGAGTGCACCAAGGATGACAATTAAGGTGCCTCGAACAATGATCCTGCTATCGAAACATCGGCCAGCCTGTCTGAGGTACTTTGTCCTCTTCATCGAAGCTCTCTGCACGTTTTTTAATACATCGATTCCGGAATATGTCTCGCAGACCGAAGGCAGCCGGTATTCAAGGTATGCCTGATTGTTATAACATGTGGTTAGTACAAAATCAGAGAAATAGAGTAGGCATCTGCAGTCAAATGCCATTCTGTCTGCGCTCACAGTTGTGGTTCTTCATGGTCAACATGCCACTTGCTAAGTCGGAATTCTCGATGGGATGCAGATCCTAAAAGTACCAAGCAGTAATTTTTATCAATAATTACTGCCACATAGCTTGCAACTGCTAATAACATGGCCGTACTGCACTTAACCGCGCTGGTTGGTACATTGTCACGAGGCGTCTTCGTCATCAGAATCCAAAGAAGACGAGGGTGCGGCCGACAAGCTTTATTATTGAGGCGAACTTAAGCCTCGTACAAGAAACAAAGAAACAAACCGAACCAGAGCGACGTGTACATGCACGGCTGCTGCCGAGCAAAAGAACAACCCACAGCTTATGTGCTGCTAGTATTTAAGCACTGTGAAGTCACCCAAGATATGTGCATACGTGGCATCACGCTGGGCCCATCGGAAGTTTAAAGCTTATCTCACTCGGTTCTAACCTAGGTAAATGACGTAACAGCTGTCGCTTGAGCATTCGAGCTGCGAAGCCCGGCACGGTACGTGGCAGTATGATGAAGAGCGGTCCCGTGCTGTTTTTTTCCATTGTCAATAATAACATGCGATCTTTTAAAACGTGGTCCTTGTGCGTCGTCGCGAGCACCAATATTTGTCACTCACGCGAGCAGCCATAAAAAGTACAAATGTCAAAAGTGAGGTTCCTCGAGGAGAATCATTGCCAAGCGGCTACGCAATGGCTCCAAATCATCGGGACAGAGGCGAAGGCAGAACTCAGTCTGGAACAGGGAAAGCAACTCGTCCACGTCCTTGATATCCCTCTTCTCTGTGGAGCGGCCACCACACACACGCAGGCGGCGCCTGTACCGACCGTTGAACAAGCTGAGCCACGCCTTCTCCTTCACTGCGCGCCACCGCGAGCACGCGCCGCATTACGGAATCGGGATTTGTGTAAGAGTACCAGTTGAGAGGATCACAGTCTCGCCATCGCTGATCGCGCGGTTCGATGCGGTACATCGGTATCCACTCATCGTGGCCTCGAATACAAAGTTCCAGCGTGCCAGGTTCGCAGTCGACTTCAGCACCAAGCTGTCGCAGCCTGTAGGGGTGGTCCGTGCTCTCTTGTGTTCCGTTCAGAGGCAGCGGGAGGTACGGGTTGGCCACACCGAAGCCGACATCGACAAGGTGCTCACCCTCGGGGATGTCCACTATCAGCACCAAGTGCTGCTGGATCGTTATCGGTGCTTCTTCAAGGAGGCCCCACCGAACGCGTGCAATACGCAAACGCAGTCGGTAGCCCAGCGCTTGTAGAAGACGAGCGAACAAGGAGTTGAGCTCGAAGCAGTAGCCGCCGCGCCCACGCTCCACTACCTTGGCGAACAGCGAGTTGACATCCAGCGCTATTGGTCGGCCCAGGAAAACGTCGAGGTTCTCGAAGGTAACGTGTTGCAGGTGCGCCTCAATGAGAGTCCTGAGTGAATTTAGGTCGGCGGTGAAAGGCTCTTTCTTGGGCACGCCGAGACGTGCCAAGTACGCGTCTGTCTGCTGTGCGGTCAACGGATCCATTTCGAAAGAACCGTGAATATATTTGACGTGGCACTTTACATATACCAAAAAGCTTTCGGATCGACGTTCGCCCGACGACTTCGCTAAGGAAACGTAGGCAATAACAGCCGCAATGAATACCGCTGTGAAGGGTTTGCTACGCAAAGAACTTCGCTGTTTAAATATGCTATTTCGATGCGGCCCGCGCTGCGCTGAATATGAAAGGAACACGCACGTAATGATTCACAACGTCGAGAGCGGCACTACCACTCAAATTCTGACAGCTGGGGTCTATAAACGTGAATATAAACGGAATCCAATGGTCGATCGAGTTTAATTTCCATCGGAATTCGGCTGGTGAAGACAGCATTGACCTCGCGACGAGGCCTGCATTTTGTCGCAGTTTACGATAGCAGTAGAGTGAACGCAGCCCCGAATGACTGCATAATGACCGCTCGTAGGATTCGCAACACCGCTTTTCTGACAAAAGATGCAGCGTCTCAATTTAAAGTATCAACTATTTGTTACGAATATCCTACTATTGCTCATTTATAAAAGCGGACATCTCCAGCTCACACGAATCCCCCCGTTATGAGTCGCATACAACAAAAATACCCAAGGATGCTGTGTACAAGTAAAACAGCGAGCGTTACAACAGAAAACAAAAAAAAACAAAATTGAACATATGATAACACATCCCTAACCTATCTGTTACAAAAAACTTCGCCGAGCTGTGATGTGTTGGCTATGGGCCATCATTGGCAGCGCCACTAAGGGTTTTACACCACGCACATACACAAAAACTTCCTGCCTCGCAAAAAGAATCCGATTTACGTTGCCACGGATGGCCAAGCTTATTAGCTTATGGAGAGGCATGGCAAGTCACAGTGTTTATTTTTCTGCGAGCGCATTAATAATCAGGCTAGCACATCCGAACGAAGGAACGGCTGCAGTTTGTCGTCCGCTAACCCTCCTCCAGAAGGTGATCATGACATCCGCTTGGTGGTGTGACAGTCTATGGACATTGCCAATACACAGGAGGAACACGACTTTGCAACTGTCGCAGCTAGGCAATTGCAGCGCGCTGCTCAAACACAAGGAAGGACGAACAAAAAGAACGCACAAGTAAACCCGGGACGAGCGCGAGCCAAAAACTGTCCCAGGTGTACACTCGCATAGCGCTGCTCAAACACAAAGAAGGACGCGCGAAAAGAAGACACAGGTGTACACAGAAGCGCGGACAAACAACTGTCCCAGTTCGGCACTTGCAGTAAGCTGCCCAAACACAAAGAATTACGTACAGGGGAGGGGGTAAAAAATTCGCAGGTCACCATCCCATGTATTTCTATGGAAGCGTGGCCTGCAAACTTTTCACCAACACTGTACGTAAAGAACACAAAGGTGTACAGAGTACGCGCGCCAAGGATAACAAGGCCCCTTGTACAATGATAGATCCTCATATTAACGCGAGAGCGTTAAAAAGCTCGTTTCGCAGAAATTCCGGCGTCGGTGTGGGCGTCATTGGTTGTGAGAGAAAAATCATCAACTCGTCAGTCAACGAAAAATTGAGAAAGATGCAAATAAAAAACACTAAAAATTTCCCCATCCGAGTCAGGATCGAACTCAGGTCATATGCGTGGCAAGCAGGTGTTCTACCACAGAGACACCATATTTCTTGAAACTGCCTTGGAAAAAAAAAAGGCTATATGAATGTCATGTAGTGGAAGGAGTCTCCTTAACGCATCATATATTGCGTGGCAGAAGCGTAAAATCACGCCAGGCGTGAAAAGCTGTGAATTGATCAACGAGTGGGTGTTTTAAAGGCCCACCCATTACGAAGCGCTCGGACATATTTAATCATTATCAGCAGCAGAAGTATCAACAACGTCAACAGCTCACTCACTCGAGCAGCCGTAAAGCGTACAACGTTAAAATTGGGGTTCCTCGCGGAGAACCGTTGCCAAGCGGCTACGCAACGGCTCCACATCATCGGGACAAAGGCGAAGGCAGAACTCTGTTTGGAAGAAAGAAAGCAACTCGTCCACGTCCTTGATGTCCCTCTTCTCCGAGGCGTGGCCATCACACACACGCAAGCGACGCCTGTAGCGACCGTTGAACAAACTGAGCCACGCTTCCCCATCGCTGCGCGCCATCAAGAGCACACGCCGCACTACCGGATCTGGATGTGTGCAAGTGTACCAGTTGAGAGGAGCGCAGTCCCGCCAGGGCTGATCGCGAGGTTCGATGCGGTACATCGGTATCCACTCATGGTGGCCTCGGATACAAAGTTCCAGAGTACCAGGTTCGCAGTTGGCTTCAGCGCCAAGCTGTCGCAGCCGGTAGGGGTGGTCCGAGCTCCCTTGTGTCTCAATCAGGGGCAGCGGAATGTAGGGGTTGGCCATGCCGAAGCCGACGTCGACAAGGTGCTCGCCCTCGGCTATGTCCACTATGAGCACCAAGTGCTGCTGAAGCGTTATCGGTGCTTCTCGAGGACAACCCCAGCGAACGCGTGCCATACGCAGACGCAGCCGGTAGCCCAGCTCTTGTAGAAGACGAGAGAACAAGGAGTTTAGCTCAAAGCAGTAGCCACCACGCCTGCGCTCCACTACCTTGGCTAACAGCGAGTTGGACATCCAGCGCAATTGCTCGGCCCAGCAAGACGTCGAGGTTCTCGAAGGTAATGTGTTGCAGCTGCGCCTCAATGAGAATCCACAGTGAATCTAGGTCGGCGGTGAAAAGCTCTCTCTTGGGCAAGCCGAGACGTGCCAAGTAGGCGTCTGTTTGCTCTGCGGTCAGCGGATCCATTTACGAAAGAAAGGTGACTATATTTCGCGGGGCGGTTTACACATGCCAATAGGTTTTCGGATCGACGTTGAGGCGACGACTTCTCTAAGGAAGCGTAAGCGACAAGAGGCGCAACGAACGCCGCTGTGAAATGTGTGGTGACGGGAAGGCCAATTAACCGTCGACCTCGACTGAACGGCCGTCAGGATAAGGCGCAAGTGACGCAGTTACAGCGGCGCCTGCCCTTGCTGAGAAGTCGCGGCCGGGCCAGGCGGACATGCTGCGCCATCACCCGTTACATGAATAAACGAGTCGAGATCGACGCTTTTGAAACATGTTAGAAACGACAGCGAGACCGGTTTCTCAGACAGGTACATGCGCGCACTTCTTCTCACTCGCCTGCATTAATTTTTCTACGTGGCCACGACAACGCCGTGTATAACTATACATTCAAATATCGCGAAAAAAAAGAAGAATAAGCTAGGATAAGGCTGGAGCTTAACCGACGTAAAGAGGAGAGAGCTTTGACAGAATCCAGAACAATGTAAAGCACTTGAATAGACGACCAGAACAGACGACAGCACAACACGAACCCAACACTCCGGCTCTTGTCGTGGGCCTTTCAATTTAGGGGTGGGGGAATAGTGAATTTTGAAACAGAATCGAATACGAATCGAATAGTGATGACACTGGATCGAATACGAATAGTAATCGAATACTGTTCAAAAGTCTTCGAATAGTCAAACAGCCATTTTCTAAATGGTCCTGCAACTGCACAACCTGTTATTTCAAACAAATATTCACAAACTTTCACCAAGGAACATTACGGTTACTTTTAAGCAAATCAAAATACCAAAATTATGAAAACTAAGGTAAGCTCGCATGCAGGTGCGACCAGACGTTCCGTAATAGTTTGTAACAGCAGATTGAAATACAGCAGTAACTACAGTAATGAATATGAGACTTTGTCTCCTGATATTAAACGAAATTGGGACACAATAACTAAACGATCTTGAACCAAACACCGCGGATACTGCTAAAGATGTAATGAAACAGATCAATCTGTCATCAAAACATGGGCCTCTGCACCAAAACCATGTGAATATCAGTGTTGAAAATTAAAAGCTATATCTGCCAGAACAATTTACGCACTCACAACGCTTGGGTCTGTTGCTAGTGATGAAGCTGAAGCAGTCGTGGTCCCCACCTTCAGTAATTACAAGATGAAAAGAGTAACTGATTAATGCGACACAGCTTCAGCATAGAAACAAGTAAACAAGACTGGAGTTTTCAGAAGATATCCCTTCATTCGGTAATCGATGTAGCGTTGGTAGTCTCCTAAAACTCGGGCTGCATGCAGATTAATCTATGGATTAAAGAAAGAAAAATCTCCCATTAGCTGTTACAGAGGTTTTCTGTGTTTCTGGGTTCTCCCGTCGGGGCTGACTATTCTAAAACTTTTTAAAAAATATTCGGCATTTCGAATATGTACTAATCGATTCGCGTACCAAATCGAATAGAATGCGATTCGATTCGTTACTCGAAATTTTCGAATATTCGCACATCCCTACTTTCAAGCGCTTTGCACTGTCAATATATCACCCCACCAAGGCCGAGCATCAGCACTGGCAAATCCGCCGCAGCGGTACAGTGGTTATGGTGATCGAGTGCCTACCGGAAGGTCGCCGGATGGTATCCCAGCCGCGGCGGCCGCATTTGGATGGAGGCGAAATTCTAGAGGGCCGTGTACTTAGATCTAGGTGCACGTTGAAGGCACAAAAGAGAGAAAAACTATTTGTCTCACATTAGAAAATTAATTACTCTTCCGCCAGAAAACGCTTAGTGAGCGAGAAAACGCGCAAAATGACAGTGTCAGTGGCACCGCCACCTTGAACTTCGCTCACCAAACCTCATGACCTCACAGATTTTGACGGCATCTACTGGGTCCTGCGTAGTTCTTAATAAGTAAAAATGAGGTAGATTGTCCTCTGAGGGGGGCCGTAGACTTAACATTGCAAGTTTCAGGAAATTTTGTTGAACCAACGTTACCAAATTAGGAATACGCTTTGAAATTCATCACGTCACAAGCGGCAATTCCGGCGCGAAATTGAAAAATGAAACTTTGACCTCCCTTTTCTTCTCTATGAATGAAGCTCTCATGGTGAAATTAACGGCATTCGAGTTCTCAGATAACAATTTATTGATGTAAGTCAATTCGTTGTTTCACATTGTATCTTCAAAAAACTGCATAAGGTCGAAACTTCCGGGGCCCTCTAATACAGCGTCCCTCATAGTCATATTCTGCTTTTGCGACTTAAAACACCAACAGTTATATTGATCAGCACTATGGAATTAGGGGACTTTAAAATGGGCAAATATCTTCGATGCAATAAAGTTAGCATTCGGGGCTACCTCATGTGGTACAATAAGTCAACATAGAGGTGCACATGTGCAGGGACAAGCGTTAACATCTTCAACCTTCATTTCTTACCTGATTTCTGGCCAAGTCCGCAGGAAGGGTGTGATCCAGCGATCTAAGATCTGCATGTGCATTCCGAGCTCACCCCGGCGATCTAAAGTAAAAGACACTCTTCAGCGTAGCTCTCATTAACGGCTTTTCTTAGAGTGTAAAACATATTATCAAGAGACCAGAAGTACCCCACTATTGGTGTGCTGTTGAAGCGCACGACAAAGAAAACGACGGACAGGACATAACAAAAATGCACTGTGTTTTGAAATAAGCACACGATTTTCGCTTAATGTGTTTCCGCTGTTCACCGCATCCCATCATCACGTGGAAGGGAAGAAATGGGGCGATGCATTAATGTACGCATACGTGAACACAGTCCAACTGCAAAAGGCTACAATGTTGGGTATTCTGATTTCCACTACTGGTGTTGTCGCTGCTTAGCCCAGTTCAAGATAGTTTGTCATGGAAAATTCACGTGAGATGATTGAAAGGGAAATAAATTATTGGAGGTTATTTTACGAAGCGAAGTGGCGACAAATGCGTAAATACGCCTTCTATCTCACCTTTCGGACACGGAAGTTGGTTATATAAATGGCGATGTTCAGGCTTTTAGGATTTTAGATTCCGTTGGTCTTGCTTACAACTTCTCTTGGCCATTTCAGACATCCGTTTTTGTTGGCGAAAAAATACTTGCTCCGTGTCCTGTCTATGTTTTTCTTTCATGCTTGTACAGCATGTCTATTGTTCAATATGAACCAACCAGTGCGCAAGGAAGTTTTTTTTTTTGCAACAGACGTCGCCTTCACAGCTATACCGTCAGCGCTTAAAAAGAAATGTCATGGTCACGTGATCCTGTGCAGCGTAAATATTATTTCACTTGGTGCATTCCGTCATTTTGAGGTTTGCTGTTTATAGATTAACTGGGAACTGAGATCTCAGCACGTAAACTTCCATTATTTGAAAGCAATAACCG
>JALIZH010016174.1:0-30891 GCA_030522465.1 Rhipicephalus appendiculatus
TGTATTGGTCGGTAACGGTCGGCGCTGGCTTTTTTTTTTTTTACCGCTCAAGAATGCTTCCGCGAGGGTTAAACATAAATGAAGACATCACTGACCAAACTGAACACATGGGGTCGTACATAGGACTCCATAAATCACAGCACTAGCTAATAAAAGTGTGTTGTTGACTCAGTAAAGGCGCTTTCTTGTTGCAGATTTCAATATCCAATTTTCATAATCTTTAAAAGGATTAGACTGGCGTATTACTGATCGTGACGAAACAACCTTATTTCTGATTGATGAAGTGGAACGTCGCAAACCTATCTAAATATTTAATGCAGCTTTCACGCAATGAATCACGAGCAGTACAACTAAGCAATAAGTTAAGCAATACTTGGATCTAGCTCACTGACTACACCGCGTTGTGATTGTATTCGCTACGTTTTGGCATGCTGTTCTTCAGCGAAGCCACATTTATAGAAATCAAACTATGTATCTGTGGAATTAGTAATGAAAGCCTGAAAACTGGTTCACATATAAGCCAAAACTACATTTTCTTGAAATAACACTTCAAGATAGCCTGTGCTGGGTGTACCTGTAACCACACAATGGCCTCAACTTCAAATTATGTGAACGCGTTCTTTTGTGTGGGTGTGTGTGTGTGTGTGTGTAATAATAATAATAATAACATCTGGGGTTTAACGTCCCAAAACCACGATATGATTATGAGAGACGCCGTAGCGGAGGGCTCCGGAAATTTCGACCATCTGGTGTTCTTTAACGTGCACTGACATCGCACAGTACACGGGCCTCTACCATTTCGCCTCCATCGAAATGCGACCGCCGCGGCCGGGATCGAACCCGCGACCTTCGGGTCAGCTGCCGAGCACCCTAACCGCTATACCACCGCGGCGGACATGTGTGTGTGTGTGCGTGTGTGTATGCGTGCGTGTGTATGCGCGCGCGCGCATTAATTCGGAAAATCGGGTAGTTCGGACGTGTTATCTTGTCCCGACCAGCATATACCTTGTTTATTGGGATCAAGCATGCGTTCATACGGTCGTATTTGGCCGCAACCGGTTGATTCGGACCATCCTCGGAGCGCGCCAGGCACGAAGAGCCGTAAATGTGCGACGCAAAGGAGCGAAAACAGCGTTCGCGAATAACCGAAACGGCGTTAACGCTATGATCGTGCCTTAACGCTATGATCGTCCACAGCTGACGCAGCACTAAGTTGCTTCGTTTTCACTTGGGGAAACGCACGAGCACTGTCCCAAAACTTAAGCATGGTGGAAGCTGTTGAACACGAAGAGCTTCTGCCGTGGTGCGCACGTTGGCTTATAGCTCGTTTGTTACATTTTGATTGAGGGAATATCAGATGCCGGCCATTTTTCCGGCGAAAAAAATTATCGTCACGTGCACGTGGTGGTGTTGGTGGTGGTGGTACGTAATAAGGGATCGGTTCAGAGCACGTTTCGGCTTAAGACACAGGGATCTTGAGTTGCGGTGAGATTCTGAACGAAGTCGCGAATGACGAGAATTGCGGCTTTTACACTGCTCTCGTGGAAAATAAGTACTGGAGATACTCATTTATCAAGAAAATGAACATGCGTACATGTAATAAACACTTGTTTATTGTTTTCTTGCTACTTTTGATAGTTCCGCATTCGGTTAATTCTGACGTATTTGCCGGTCCCATGAAATCTCAATTACCAGCTTTTACTGTAGATAGATAGATAGATAGATAGATAGATAGATAGATAGATAGACAGACAGACAGACAGACAGACAGACAGACAGACAGACAGACAGACAGACAGACAGACAGACAGACAGACAGACAGACAGATATATAGATAGATAGATAGATAGATAGATAGATAGATAGATAGATAGATAGATAGATAGATAGATAGATAGATAGATAGATAGATAGATAGATAGATAGATAGATAGATAGATAGGCATGGGTCAGTATATTTACTTCAAGAATAGGTCTCAAACGCTGGAATAGAACACTTATGCACATCAAAACACAGCTGAAAATATAATCTTTAGGAATAAGACCATGAATAGAAACGGCCACCTCTTTTCTGATATTTTATAAAAGTTTATTACACGCTTTTCTAGGGTGCCCTTGTCGTATTGAAACTTTCTGAATAGCTTTATTAGGTACTGTGCGCATCATTCCTTGACTATCTGCAGCTTGCGTGTTTAGGTGATCCATGCATATACCATTATTACTACTCAGTTTATGACGCATTACGCCAAGCGATCAGCCAGATATACGTCTCCGAGAAGTTAAATAATGTCAGCGTCAACAGTATTCGACACGGAATGTGAGTGCTCCAAAGCGCATAATTTTTCAGACTCATCGTATGATCAGTCTGTACGATCAATCTAAATCCGTCACATATATTACAATACACGAAGTTATGCTAACTCATCCCTGCGAAATATCCAGCATAAAAAATTAAGTCGGCTGCATTGCAAGCAACTTGGTGGGGCCCACGTGCCGGCTTAATGAGGTAACTATATTTTACGAAGTCGTTTACTC
This sequence comes from Rhipicephalus appendiculatus, assembly GCA_030522465.1. Classification (NCBI taxonomy): domain Eukaryota; kingdom Metazoa; phylum Arthropoda; class Arachnida; order Ixodida; family Ixodidae; genus Rhipicephalus; species Rhipicephalus appendiculatus. The sequence continues at coordinate 2,537 of JALIZH010016174.1, forward strand.
TATAGAACGCTTCGAGATCCCTCACCGTGTGTGTGTGTCATTACACCGGTATCAGCTAAGTAGCACGAACATTGTGCAATTGTCATCCTAAATTTTTTTTATATCTACATGACGATATTATTCACGGGAAACATGGACGCGCGCCTCCTCGCCCCCCTCCCACGTCCTATGCACACACCAATGTAAAACACGTAGCCTTGAAGCGCACTTCAAAAACACTTCAAGAACAAATATTTTACTCGCTTGCCTTTATAGGAAAATTATTTAGTCATTATTATGTGTTATTTAACGTAGTTAAAACTTTCCTGCCGTACTTTTCTCTCAGTACTTTACTTTGTTTGAGTAGCCTTTCGGTGACACAGCGTAGCTTACACTTAGATGTATAGGGCAAATCCGCTTTCTCACTCCTGTTTTCTATGCCACCTGCATTTTTCTTCAAGATGAGTTGTTTCGCCATCATGTACCGAAAACAACAATTTTCGAATGCTAGTTACATTTCTTTCGTTCAAAGAGTATATTCCTTGCACGCACCACTATAGTCTTATTCAGTGATTTAAAATATATCAACGAAATCATGCTTTCGTAAAGTAAACACTTCAGGATTTTTCAAAATCGCAAACTCCTAGGAGTATGTTGTAAACCAATACGCATCAGTACTTTGAAATGAAACGAAACCTTGCTCACCAAAATCAGTGTTTCTCGATTCTACGAGGAGCTCTTCTAGAAGGGAAGTAAAACGTACAGGACAAAGAAGCTCCGGCATAACTTGATTATCTGCTCAGTGATTTTCACTCTAATGAAGACATTTATCATCCTCGTTTTTTTCATATAGACTGCAATAAAAATCCTATACGTTCATTCCGCTTGGGCGATTCAATTTGTTCCTTTCTATCTTGCATTATTCAGCCGAGATGCAGTGATCGATTGCATGTCTGCGAAGACTCCATGAGGCGAATGTTCAGGTCCGCACTTTCGCGGAGCTGCCTTAGAGAACAAAGTCATTCATCATGAAATTTACCGCCTTTCCGCAACTTCATTGTTTCCTTGCTCCTTACGAAAGTGAGGCAACAGTTTTCAAGGCCCTTTCTCCCAACCGAATTTATGGTGGCCTGGCCAGCTGCAGATAACCTCGACTGTTCGAGCTCCCTTTTCGGAAGTACAACCTAGACTGGACTGGAGAGACGCGCCGGCGTTACGCCAGCGCGTCTCTCCAGGTAAAGCGCGTCTCTCCAGGCTATGTTAAAACGTACACCCGGCAGCAAAAGTTCACAGAACGTGGGCTCCACCGCAAATGTGAATTTCTGTTCTGTTACATCATAACACTTCTAATAAAGTGGATAACTGCCTAGGTCACATGTACTACTACATGCTGGAACGTTTAATTTGAGGCTATGCTGCTAAACACAGTGATAATACAGCTTTCTCTGAAATTTCACGTGCCGCAAACTGCTGAATGAGGGTGAATATAAGTGTGCTCATTTTAAACCCAGTATGGTTATTCGTTGACTTATACTGTGCGCGAGCCCTAGCGGTGTAGTTAAAACCTAAATTATCAGGACTGTCAACAATCCTATTTCCAGAGTGGACCTTATCCTGGCATATTGTCGTGCGGGAATATTTGACAGAATTCCAGCCAGGTACGGCTTACGCCGCTTCAACACACCATTTACACAGTTTCAATACATCGTATTGAAGCTGTGATGAACTGAAAATGCATGATAGCTTCAACACATCAGTTACTTGTAGCATTCGAGCGTGCTAACGTGTTGGCACGAGCCTCGTAAGAATACCCAACAGAACTCGAACGGAGACTCACACAGTGCCAATCTAATTACTGTTATATTTGCCTCGAAGTGCGTCATGGTGGGAAGTAACAATGGGGTCTCGACTGTGTGTCAAAGTAGTCGCCTGTAGTCAAAGTAGTCCAGTAGTCACCAGGGTCCAGGGTAAACCAAGTCACCAGTAGTCGCCCGTATGTTTCACAGTGGACGATGGTCCCATATGTGTGTTTAGTGCAAGCATGAGGAGATGATCAAACTCATTTACTCTGATGACAACGTAAAACTTCTGTATTCTTAACGACCACTGGGAAGCATAGATCTTTTACTGAAGCTAGAGCTCCGGGAGTCTGACCTATTAGATATTTGAACGGGACAGTAGTTTAATGATTTTATAGGCAACTAATATTGCTATCATTTGTGAGAAATAAATAATATAGAACGCCCTAGACGCGTAGCCATTGATTCTCTGGTTGCCTCTACTGCATTTCAAACTTGAGTAGCTGACAAGTATCCGCTAAATACCTCCATAACCGCACTACATGATCTTTGCAACTTTCTTCAGTTATACCAAAACCTAATTGACTGCGAGCTTTCATTCATTAAGTTAGGCTGTTGGTTAAAATATCATCCGATGATGCTTAAATCTTGTATCCGATGATGCTTGCAGCACGTTATACAAAAGTACACTTTGCTTTTCTGTGTACAAAATCAACCAAACATTCTTCATTGATTTTATTTGAGAAGCAACGTCGGCTAATCGCGGTCCATGGATAAACCTCATGGCTCATCGAACCTTTGCGCTTTTATCTCTTCTGTTAAGGTGGGGGGAATGTAGGAAGGAGGTAAAGGCCAACTCCGGCGATTTTTCGAGGTCAATAGATCTCAATGAAATTCGCTGGGTACGTTCATTTGCACATTTCCGTTATTTATGCCAAATTTCAAGCTTGAGAGATGCGCTGATTGTTTGCAAATGAATTTTAAAGATTGTCTGCAAACGCCACCCGGCTTCCCACAATTATTGGCAACATTGCGTGTGTGACGTGTTGGTTTGCCGGTCTACGGAAGTGACGCAATTGGTGGGTTCGCTAACTTTGGCTGCTACAGCGTATATTGTGCTGGCCACAAGGCGATGGTGTTTGGCCGGCGCTTCCCTGGTTTGGCGAGCGGTTTTCTGTTCTCTGTGGAGGAGCGTGCGATATTCCGCGCCGGCGGGACCAGCATGCCTTGCACGACTTCCGGTTCGTAACAAACTACTACGTCATACGTAGACAGTACACTCGGTTGGGTTTCGGTCTCGGTGTTGTGCCTTTTTGCTTATTAAAAATTATTTTCGAATTTGCTGAGCATTTCAGCTATCGGGCGCGTGACAAGAGTGTCTCAGGAACATAAAAGCACCATTACCCTGACACGGTCAAAAAATCGCCGGAGTTGGCCTTTAAAGGGGCCATGACACCCAATTTTCGCTCATAATCTGTGTTATGTGGGTTAATCCATGTGTGTTCACAAGCAAGCTGGCGAGGTTTCAGCGCATTTCATGGAGAACTTAATTTATAAGGAGCATTTTTATAAACACGCGAGAGCGGCCCGAGAGTCTGACAACACTGGCGACTTCGCGAGCCGTGACGTAACAAGCAGCCAGCTTTGCGAGCGTCTGTATTCCGGCCAACGATGTTGTTTCGGGGTCAGCGGCGCGTGCAATGGGGCTATTGGCGCTTTCTTAAGTTCGGCATTGAAAATTGAACAATTTGGAGCGGCTGAAACTTAGGTAGAAGACTACGGCTCCACTCCATGAAACACGTGACGTCACACACGCCATGGCAAAATGGCGGTCGCCGGCTGTGGGAGGGGTTTATAGCCGGCGACCGCTAGGGCTCATTTTGCAATGAAATATTCGTTTACTGTATATTTATCATACATGTACAGGCACAATAGACCCTCTGCTTCTATATTTCGCTGAAAACAGAAATTTGGTGGGCGACCGTGTCATCGCCCCTTTAAATACCGTCGTACAGGTATGACTTGTCGGAATGTTCAGCCCCTATACTAAGGATAAGCACAAGGACGCACTGCTATACCGGTGACGTGCACGCCATCTGACTTCCACTTCAGAATTGTATATAAATACGTGATTCCGCTTCAAAGAAAGTTACGATTTTCTGATTTTTGAAAGGCCATTACTACATTTGCCGCATGATATCGGCTGTGAAAGTGCCTTTCATCACATCTGTTTAAAGGAATGACATAGAAACCAAGCCGTCGCACTTAGACTGAATGAAGACAGCGTTGCTTTGGTAACAGACAACAGCCCCTATCGACGGACATTAGCCAAATGTAGGTAATATTGGCCCACAGTTAGCAAACGTTAGCCAACAAAACTAGCCAACAGTTTACATTTCCCCTGCTGCTTATATGCGAATGAATAATGTACGTAGCCAAAGAAGGCCTCTGCTCGCGACAAGATTCATTTGGTCAAAACTTATCCTCGAGATTAACGTCAGCATCATGGATGTCGTCGTGCTTGGTTGCGGAGAATATCTGCAAGAGAAACGCTCAGGAGGACAATGTCTTCAAAGAAACTCACCTATGCTGTCGATGGCCGGCGAGATGGTGAGGGTGACGGCGATGAGCACAACACTCATGAGCAGAATGAAGCACGCCACAGAACTGATCACGAATATGATAATCCGACGCTTCGGCGAGTCGAGTTCGTCGTCGGGTTTGCGCTGTTGGCCAGTCTCCTCGTCGGTGACCAGGAGGGACGGTGCCTTGGAGGCCCTTCGGCTGCCGGCGTCCACGTCCGGCGGAAGCAGCGAACTGCCCTTTCGACGGCACGCTTCCGGTCCGGCAATCGAGGACTCCCGCCTGTGCGGGTGGTGCGAGCGGTGGTGCTGGTGGTGGTGGTGGGAGTGGTAGTGCCTGTCCTCCGAACACCGCCGCTCGTCGTCTGCGGTGCTTCGCGACGAGCGGCGACTGCTGTGTCCGATGCCGCCGGCTTCGTCTGTCGCGCGTGACGAACGTCGACTTTCGTCGCACTTGGAGGACCTGCGACGTTAGAAAATCGGAACGCTTACCATATTTGGTTGAACCCGCGCAGCGCGGCACAGACGAGGGACAACCAAATTTGTTAATGTAATCAACTCACCCAACTTGCCGTGTTAATCGAGAGCACTTAGCTATTTTGGGCACGTAGAAAATAAAAACGCACGAAAGCTGATTGCTATTAAAATAAGAAATTTAAAAGCTCGCAAAAATATATATTCATTGAATATATTTCTTTAAATTAATAGGCTTACGATATTGAATGCAACGCAGGAGACTCGTAGCAGCCACTCGTAGGTGCATGAGAAACAAATCTTATAGGGAATAAAAAGGGCCCAAAACACATTGAGTGTCTAGCACTTTAACCAAAAAAAAAAATGGAGGCAGCTTTGCATAGGGGGGCCAAGCCTGAAGGAAGAGTGGAGCTGTGTGGCCTTCTCTGTTTCTCTTTATTTTTGTCTTTCTTTCTTCATCTGTTTCTTTGTTTTTCTCTCACCTTTCTGTTTTGTCTATGTATTTTTGTCTCTGTTTATTTCTATTTGTTTCTCTTTCCTACTCTTTCTATCTTTGTTTATCATTCTTTGATTCTCTTTCTTTCTCTCTATTTCTCTCTTTCTCATTCTTTATATGCTATCCTTCACTATCTCTCGTCCTCCTCACTCTCACATTTCGCCTCCTCACCCACACATCCATTTGTTACCCCCCTTGCTATACGATTCTATACCAAAATATGCTACATTCTGTCAGCGTGCTTGGATAGCCTGCTGATTAAACGCCCGCCTTCGGATCGCGGGTATGCGGGTTCAAATACCGCCGCCTTATGAGGATTTTTTTTTCTTCGCGAAAGATTTTAGCTTCCTTTGTAACTTTCGTTCTATCTGCCGTTGGTTTTTTTTCTCTCTTTCTTGCTTTCTCTTTCTCTGCACTCGTTCTCTCCTCTCACCTATCAGGGTTATTGCAGTCCACGTAAATCAGCGCGTGTGTTCTGGGAGCGATGGGGAAGAGGACTGAGAGGAAGAAGAGGGCGAAGAGAGCGCGTGCATATTCATGAGGATGATAGTTTCTGCTCGCACTACCCGGAGCAAAGAAAAGTTTTCAGAGCTCCACCATAAAAAACAAGCAATGTCCTGGCCACATAGCATTGCTTGTGGATCGTATAATATTTCTCCTGACGTCAAGGTAGAGGTCGTAAGGCAGAGATTTAGAGAACAGCAGCATGTCCGTCTTTTTAATACCGTGTGCCAGAGACTTCTTTGTCCTTTCTACCTTCTGTATATGGCAAATGCGCATTTGCGTTGCCATTTCTCTCGCAGCATTCCGTGACAGCATATATAAACGTACTCTTGGTGGTGGAGAGTACTTGTCCTGATGAAATGGAAGCCTGAGCGAGTTGGTATGCGTTCATCTTGGTTGATACAGCGCACACGAGACGACGACGAAGTATAAGGAACACATGACAGGCGCTGACTCGCAACTAAAATTTATTGGGAAAAACAAGCATATATATATATATAGGTGATGCACAACATAACAAAAAAAAGGACAAAAGAACGCCAAAGGCAAAAAATCCAAACAGGCCTCAAGCAAGGTAATGCAAATATAGATATAGACGGGTATCATACTCTGCAGGTGCTGCAAAAGTACAAAAATTCTGCGTCACTCAGCGAAATGGGATTGAAGCACATATGGGATTGAAGCATGCCGACACACTTATCTCCTTTCCTTCTAATGTGGAAGGCCTCAATCACTTCCCTTGATACCTGCTCTTTATGATGCGATAAAATCATTGTGTCGCTGAAGAAGGGTGCGCATCCGCATTCGCGACAATGCGCGGCGAGCGACAACGGCTTGGTCTCTGTCAGTGAGCGTTCGTGTTCCCGAAGACGAACGTTAACGCATCTTCCGCTTTGGCCAATGTTTGGATTTTTTGCTTTTGGCGTTCTTTTTTTTTGTCTTTTTTTTTTGTTAGGTTATACATCACCTATATATATGCTTGTTTTTCCCAATAAATTTTAGTTGCGAGTCGGCGCCTGTCCTGTGTTCCTTATAATTCGTCGTCGTCTCGTGTGCGCTGTATCAACCAAGATGGATGGATGGACCAAGACTGCATATTAGCGAGATTTTTCCGTCAAACTACGGTACCTCTATGGAAAGCGGTATCTGAGGTGATTGAAGATACGTCTATCCCATTTTCATTCCTCCCATCAATTATGTTAAAAAAAATCACGCCATATCCACGAAGTGAATGATGATGAGTGGGCGAAGCTCCGGAGGTAATCTGGTAAACCGTCAATCCCCGTAAATTTTGCCCACTCGATCATCATACAAAGACCTGACAAACAAACGCGGGGGGTGTGGTGTGATTATACATACAGTATATGCACAATGTTTCATTATTTACATATTGATAAAGTATATACACAATATTGTTACGGGGAGCAATATTAAGGCGAAAGCCTTTAATGTCTCATGCTCACGTCCGTCCGGTGTCCATCCGTCCGGTGTCCGTCCGTCCACACCCCCCACTGCGCATGCGCCAACCCATTAAAAAAATAAAAACCTCCTCTCCACCTCTCACTCCTCAAGGCATCCCTCCCCGCGGAGTCCACACCCTCACTGCGCATGCGCGTCCCCTCCCTCTCTCCCCCTCCTATGCTTCTCCCCTCCTCCTCTCTCCTCTAGGCATCCCTGCCCGCGGCTTCCACACCCCCACTGCGCATGCGCGTCTTCCCCTCTCCTACGCTCCCCCTCTCTCGCCTCGCGACGCCGACGCAGGCAGCGTCTGCTAGCGAGTTTCTTGGTTGAAAAAACCGACTGCTCGCGCTGCACAACCGTTCACTGGCCACCCCGTATATATGGCAATGGATCTTGACCTGCAAGGTGGTGCCGGTGGGAGATTTCTCCTGTGCGTTGTCGAACGATAAAAAATTCGCAGCGTGCGCGTTAACTAAAAGCGGACTGCGGGTCTCTGTGTCCTGTCCGAGTCTTCTGTCTCTCATTGCCCATTAGCAGCGATTGGGATGTTCCAGTAGGAAACACCGGTCCATCACTGCGTGCTTTGCGCCCCCCAGGTTTCTCTCCTGTGCAACGCTGCGATGAGCGCCAGGGTCAACGCCGCCGCCAGTGTAAGCGTTAGCGCCCGCTGCTTCGCATCTACACATGGTTCCCTTTAGCGGGAGATGGTGTAATCTTTAAGGCGAAAGCCTTTAATGTCTCATGCTCACGTCCGTCCGGTGTCCGTCCGACCTCCGTCCGGCGTCCGTCCGTCCGTCTGTCCGTCCTTCTGTCTGTCTGTCTGTCTGTCTGTCTGTCTGTCTGTCTGTCTGTCGGTCCGTCCATGTGCGCCCGTCCGTCCGTCCATCCGAGCTCTGGCACGGAGCCAGGTGGCCGCCGGGATGCGCAGACGGACGCCGGTCGCGTCGGACTCTATAGCGCTCGCTCTTTGCTTGCGTAGCATCGCTGTGCCCACAGTTTGCAATCATTCTGACCGACGCCGTCTCAATGGACCCAGGCGTTCACGGAATACACTTTCCAATTTATAAAGGGTCCGTCAATTTAAGAGCTGGAACGCGGATGGCGTTTGCACGATGCGCAAAGCGCGAGAAAATACTAACGCATGCGAACGGAGGAAGATGAGTCTCGCGTCTCGCTGCGAGTCGCGGTAAAAAATTAAAGAAGAAAACACGCACCCATTCGGTTTGTGTGTTATCCCACTCAGAGTGTAAAAGAAAAAAGACATGGCATAATCAGTGGAATGGCCACACGCTTTCGCCGAACACACTTTGGAATGTACAAAGTGTCCTTCAATATTTTATTATTTACATATGGGGTAGACGATGATTTTGTTCAAGAGCTCTACGGACCACAAGGAGGGGGTTCCCCCGATTTTGTTTTCCTCATATATGACGTTAAGCTCAGGGGAACGTTTGTTGTCGGCGTTGCCGTTTTGCTTTTCGAGGGCGAGAGCGCGTTCACGATTGTTTTTATCCATGGCAGAAAGAGAATGTGTGGTCTGGAACGCGCTTATACTTCATGGTCATCAGCGTCATCATCATCGTTATCACGTGTAGTGGGTACATTCTACTATACTGGAACGCGCTTATTCTTGATGGTCATCAGGCGTCATCGTCATCTTTATCACTTGGAGTGGATACATCCCACTATACGTGACTACGTACTACTACTACTACTACTACTACTACTACTACTACTACTACTACTACTACTACTACATACTACAGAGGAGGCACAGACCCACACCCTAAGGAGCTTCGCCCCTAAAACGACTTTCGTTGGTAGCTTACCAAAAGCCTGCGAGAGCGCACAAGTTTATGAAGGTTCGTGAAGCCTTAACGAACGTGCATACAATTCATCAATGGCAAATGAAATTTTTCGTGTTCTTTCATGGTTGTTCGCCTAGCTACCTGAATTTCGCAGCGTTTGTAAGCAATATTTTCTAATGTGGCGGAAGAAAACGAACGTCCAGGACATATAAATTAGTTGAAGTATTTTTTCTGCAAAATTTCCCACAGATCTTCGTTGAATAATTCCATCGGTGCTCGGAACGATGCGTCTGAGAACACGCAGTCTCACAATATCGTTGAAGAACGCAGTCTCGCAATATCGAGCTCTATGCGCTCTGTTACTATCAAGCAAGGCAAATCTGCTACCTCTGCTACCAATTATTGAAAGCTGACGGCTCAATATAGCAGAATTTCAGAACAACACACGTTGACGAGAAGTATCCAGGAAAAGGGAAAAAAAATTGCTAGCTAATTGTAGAAGAGTCACCATGAGTCACTCGCAATCGCTGCTGTACCCGTACAGTTCGTGCAGCAGTTTGTACTTAGGAAGGATAATCATTCAAAGTGCACGTTTCTTGTTAGATTCATGGAAATTTGATGGCTATAGCATACGAGCACAGTAACCACACGACCACCGCGGTGGGTCGCTTAAGAACTGCGTAAGTAGCCTATGTCTCCCACCAAGGGAGCTAAGGATATAGAGAAACGAAAATAAAATGCAACGGTCACAAAATTTGGTTTTTACTCGCTGGGATAGATGAGCATTGAGAAGCATTTCGTTATTCGTAATCAGTGAGGAGAATTAACCTAAATGTATGAGAAAATGTCATACTCTTCTCTCATTTGCCGCGCATCTCAATGTCTTAGCCTAATCGTTCGTACGAATGGAGCAAGGGAATGCGCGACGCCAACAAACCTGCGGCTCCCATCGTCCGCCCGGGACGAGCGACGGCTGTGCGGGCAGCTCTCGCTGTCCCGGGACGATCGGCGACTCTGGCTGCTGGCGCTAGAGCGACGCGAAGACGAAGGCGTTACGCTCATTGACTCGGCTCCACTGGACACCGTCAGGGCGTGAGGGGCCATGGGGCTGCGACTTCCGCGTCGACGCCGGTCCGCCGAACTGCGCACGTCGGGGCAAGAACGCTTGCGGTCGCGATGCCTCCGATGGTGGTGGTGGTTGTTGTGCGCACTTCGGCCGTCCTGCATCGAGTGTCTCCGGTGTTCGCCGGGACTCGGCAGATTGAGGAACTGATTGGGCGTCGCACAGAGTGAAGCGGCCGGCGAGTTGCCTCTGGAGAAAGGCAAGTCTGGAACTCTGAGTACGACGCCTGACTCGACATCGGGGTCGATGTTGATCACTGGGGCCTGATGGTTGTTGGTATTACGGCTGACGTTCACTTGGACGTTTCGGAAGTCTTCCGGATCACCGTAAGTTTTGCGAACTGCACCGTTCTCCCCGCACGCAGTAGTCACGTTGACTTCTGTTTCGGCACTCATGGTTCGTAATCGACGTCACGTACTTGCGGCCTAGTCAGCGCACTTTTTGCTGTATCACTCAGTCAACATTAACTTTTTTCTAATCGCAGCTCCGGATCCGTATTTGACACTACCAGCTGATGGCGCAATGTTTTTCTTCGCATGACTTCACTTCATCGAGCATTTGAGTGTTTGTTATTGCTTGTATTGCTGCTCAGCAGCAATAACATATACTCCCATATTAAGCTAAATGAGTGAAAGGTAAGACAAGTTACAGCGTACACTCGAGGTAACTATTAATACTGTACTTTGTTCGTAGTTTGTTTCGTTTCTCTTAATATATCTGGCCACAAAGGCTGTGGAGTAAGATACCCATAAATCAAATTGAACGCGTCGATTTATACCCAGCTAAACATTCTAAAGTGTCATAACTGCTTTTACGCATTGCTGCTGTTTGCTTACTGGTTATTTATATGTCGTTTGCGCAGCCTTTTACTTTCGCCTTTCACTAACATGCAAAATATAGAGCCCAATATACAGTCCAATTCGGATTTCAGGTCAAGGCACCTCATATTTAGAGTTGTTGAGCGAATCAACTTTTTTAGCAAAGCTTCAATTTGATGGAGCGATGTTCACTACAGAAAGCTGCCGTCGTATCCCCAAACGGGCCGTTTGGCGTCGCATCAAGAAAGCTCACGAGTTGTCGAACACCAATAGCGCAAGATGAAGCCGCCACGGAGGGGTTTCGTAGATTGACACTGTTTCACATCACGACACACACGCGCACGCAGAGACACACGAGTCACTGTTATCCAATCGCGAAGATCAGGAGCGTAGAAGTTCAGGTATCCCACGTGAACGCGCCGCGCGCGAATCGAAAAGCGCCCGCTGGCAGGTCCTCTCGCTATCGCATCGACATCGAGCTGCAGTCTTCTCCGGACCGCGTGCGACGAGTGAGCGTTCTCAGATGGAGAGAGACCGCCCTCGCCGCGGCGACGTCGAGACGGCAGGCGAGCACGTCTGCACTTCTTGTAGAGTTGCGACGATGCTGGCGCCAACAGCGGTGCTCACTCGAAGCGCAGAGGCTAGAGCGCGAAATTCGAACACAGCGCAACTGCACTACAACTTCGATCTCTTGCTCTTAGACGACACTATGCGTCATCACGTTCTTTCTGCATTTCTTCAAAGCTGATTTAGAAAGTTTGCTTCAAATCGCCTTAAATTAAAGATGGCGGATGCTACAGTACTTAAACGCCGTTCCACATGACGTTAAAACACACTGATTAACTGATTAAACTGATTAAACACACTGATTAAACACACGTTAAACACACTGGCTGCGAACGTAGGGAATTTCGCTGGCAGCGAAAAAAAACAGCCGATCAGTCTCGCCGCAACGGTCAGCGGCGAGCGACCAACATGTTGAAAATTCTGCGCTCTGTTTGCAGCGATCGGAGCAATTTTTTGTCGGGACCCGTCGTAGTTGCGCTGATCCGTCTTTTTCGGTTGTGACCGCTGTTGCTCACTTCGAAATGAATATAGATTAGAAAATGGTTTTAAATTTCAAAACACGCCAGGTCTTCGCTACCGTTGATGAAAAGTAAACAATATTATAACGCACAATTTTTTTTATTACATTTGAAAAAGTATGTAGCGTCTGCCACAAAAAACGGCAGCAAGCAAATATTGTCTCCCCCCCCCCCTCCCCCCCCCCCCCCGGCCAGTGCCAGTCACAGAGGAAAAAAAATCGCATAACAATTTAAATGAAACAGCCATTAGCGGCGGCAGCGAACAGAGTCAACAGAACGATTCTTTTCGCTGTAATAGTGGCTTGTAAAACAACCTTTACTTGCGAACGTTCGGAAGAGGGCCTGTTTGAGGTTTAATTACTGGCTGCAAGCGCTTTCCTTTAAGTACGTAGCACATTAGCGGCCCGCTTTGCCGTCCATCCAAAGTCTCATGTCGCCTGGTCATGGAGTGGTCAATACAGGCGTCAAACATGGCTAGCGCTCAAAATAAGTGCAAAATAAACTAGCAAAGTCTAAAATCATGTCGACTTCAGAAATAATTTACCTAACATTTACATTACATCGCCGCTTGGTCAAAGGTGAACCAACCAGGGAGGCAGGGCAAAGCCAGCCGATGGGCAGAAAGCTTACAATGCCTCCGATACTGAAGGCAGTGCTCAACCACGTCATGTGCAGAAAGCTCTAGGAGGGGCACGTGGCAGGACCAATACATCGCCTTAGAAGAAAAACAAGAACATCGCTTTCGCTTATGACTCATCTTAAGCGAATCCATAAGGGACCCTGAGTTTTTTAGGGGCGAAGTCTTAGGGTGTTGGGTCTGTCCCTCCTCTGTAGTAGTAGTAGTAGTAGTAATAGTAGTAGTAGGTAGGTAGGTAGCCAAGTGTAGGAATGTACCCACTCCAAGCGATAAACATGACGATGACGCAGTACAGTGGAATGTACCCACTACACGTGATAACGATGACGATGACGCTGATGACCATGAAGTATAAGCGCGTTCCAGACCACACATTCTGTTTCTGCCATGGATGAGCAAAACGATCGAGCTTCGCCCACTCACTAATCGGCTGCCGCATTTTTTTTTTTTTTTTTTACAATCTGTAAAGTACGAGTGGAGTTGGAGGGACATGTCGCACGTTTTAAACTATGTGACCACCTTTTAAAATACCGTAATTTTTTTATTGTGAAATTTAATTTTTACCATTTTAGGAACTTAGGAACATTCAGAATTGTGCGCAAGCAAGAATTACACCGCTACGCCTTCATTTGATTTCGTTCAAAATTTATGGCGTTTTTCATAACTGCCTTCAAAACACAATTACATGTTTGGAAAACTTCGTTCTGCTTTTTCTCAAAACCTATTTCTGTAACGTGATACCTACCTACCTACCTGTCTCGTTGCGCAATTAGCATTGTGTGATGAGTGGTTGTTATTTTACTCTTCCGCCACGCTATATTACGTAGGTTAACGTGATTCCTTGCCCGACTTGACACCTCTATAAGGTTTTTTTGAAAATGAGCTTCAAGTACCTGCATAGCTCTGTGGTAGAATACTCGACTGTATTGTGATCGGCAACTGAGGCGAAGGGGGAGCGGCGTCCCCTGTTCTTCGAACAAGTCACCGAGGAGCTGCTGGCCTGCTGACAGACGTTCAAGCACGTGTATTTTCCTTCCTAGCCGGGAAGTGAGGCGCCCCTGCAATCCAACGCCGCGAGGTGTTCGACGAGACAACCAAAATGGTTTCCGGTCGCGACATCTTCATTAAAGAGACACTGTCAGCGCGGATGACAACCCGTCCCGCTAATTGAGCGGGGAGGTACTTAATTTGGGCGGCGAACCTTTTGATGCGCCCGGTTGTCCGAGCGTGTGACCCATCATCCTGCGGTCTTCACATGTCAAGGAAGGACGCCCTTGTTGCCAAAGGTGCAGAGTGCGGTGGTCATGCCCCAGTCGTGGACGTTTACCTGGGCGGGTGTGGGTGGCACCCTTGGAAGTGGTGGGTGTCCTGATATTGGACAGTGCAATTTGGAGCCATTCCCCCATCTACGGATCTGAGGAAAAGGGACTCTTTATAATCAGCCCCCACGGGCTCATACGACACAATATCGTCATCATGTAAGGAAATCTTCGCCTTGGATCACGAGATGTTCGTCATGTCACGAAATTCTCACCCTGCAAATAATGTAAAATAAACCTCCGTAAACTTTCCCTTTAGTCTCTTCATGCTGCTTCGGCATCTTCCTCCCGAGTCTCCGGGGCCTGCAAAGGCTGGTCGCAACAACTGTCACGCAGAGGGCCCGAAATTACGTTCGATCTTAAGTACTTTCTTTTCATTCCTTTTTTTGTCATGTCAATCGGTTACTTTTTGAGGAGAACTTCTTCTTGGCCCAGTTGGTGTTGTTTGCTGTATGACATATTGCCGCTAATAAAACACACACACAAGTGAGACACGAATAGGCCGCCCGTTTTAACGCGATAGCGTTAAAGAGCTCGTTTCGCAGAAATTCCGGCGTCGGCGTCGGCGTCGGCGTCATTGGTTGTGAGCGAAAAATCATCATCTTGTCCGTGACCGAAAAATCATCATATTGTCCGTGACCAAAAAATCGAGAAAGATGCAAATAAAATAAATACTAAAAATTTTCGGGTCCGAGTGAGGATCGAAGCCGGGTCGTCTGCGTGGCAAGCAGGTGTTCTACCACACAGCCATGCCTCTGCTTGGATATACTGTGAAAATAACTTCCTCTGCTTGGAAATGCAGTGAAAATAACTTGCATGCTTCGCAAACGCAAGCGTCCTTTATATAGGCGTCGCAATATAACATGTAATATCCCAGGAATATTGCGTGGTACAAGCGTACATTGCCATCGGGCGTCAGAATACGTGACTATCATAACGATTCCATAGTTTAAAGCCAGCCACCCATTACAAACGGCACACACCTTACTGCGCGTATTCCCTTAACACCACGTAGTGGTGCATAGCAAGTTCGAAAACATTTCCCACATTTGCGGCGCATAATTTCTCCTGGTTTAAAGCATACTACCCATTACATAGTATGCACTAAGTGATTGAAGTACGCAGTAGGGACGGGATATCGCTATCGCGTTCAACTCTTAAAGGCGAAGCTTAAGGGTCCCCCAATTTTTGTCGTCCTATTCGTGTCTCACTTGTGTGTGTGTGTTTTATTAGCGGCAATATGTCATACAGCGGTTACTTTTTCATTTCTATTGGTTACGCCACCGACGGCGACCGCGACGCCGCTCAGCTCAGGAACGGGCGCCTAAGAGCTGCGCTCTGAAACTTGGAGGAAACAGCGGAGCTAGTGGCCTTCCCGTCTTCCTGACTTCTCCTTTTCGCCTTGCTATACTGTGCTATAAATGACTATGCCCTGCTTTATCCTCTCCCCTCTTCCTTTGTCTCCTCCTCACCTTCACTTTCCTTTCCTGCCCTCCTTTGTATACTTTACTACACAACGCTATGCTGTGTTTTTTTTCTCTCTCTCCCTTTCTGTGTCCTTCTGTCTAATTCTTTTTCTGTCTATTTCTTCTTTCCCATTGTGTCTTTCTCGGTGTCTGTTTCTGTATCTGTGATTCTCTTTCTTTGCCTCTTTCTGTGTTTTTCTAATTCTCATGCCCATAAGAACACAATAGCATGGTTCTGTGTCTATGCCAAACGAGGCATATATTTGTGCCAAGTGGTTGCTAGTCAACGCGCAGTTTCGGCATAGGCAGGCGCTCTTTCTGATTTACGCGTTACGGACAAACGAGCAGGTTGAACCGCTCTTCTGTTAAAAATGAAGACGACCGAGCTGGCGGATCGCGCTCATACGCTGACGTGGCGGCGCTTGTCTCGGCGTTCTGGGGTGGCGCTGCTGTAGTATGACGCACATCCCTTCGATAGACCGGAGTAGGCGAGACGCTGAGACGACGCAGCAAGTTCAAGCCAAAGACAAAAGCTAAAGGTCTGGAGGATCGTCGACACCAGCAACACGCACCCGGACAGCGATACTGAGACCGGTCAAAAGCGAAGAATGCTTTGAGCGATCATAAGTCCAAGGAATAACGCCACAATCTGTAGTCGTGCACGCCGGAGAAACGAGCGGACAGGCGTTTAAAGGAGAAACGCAAATACAGAAACGCGTCGTTTCGCTCGTAACGTATCCTCATATTACTGTTACAACCCCATGAAATGTTTCATTCATTCATTCATTCATTCATTGCTATGTATATCAGTGCTCCGTTTGGTTGAACCTCTCTCTTGCGTTTTGAGGAATTTGCACAAAACATTTAAACGGCACCCTTCCAGACATCTGCATTACCTTGAAGTCGTTTGGTTAAAGGGTGAAATGAAAACTTAGCTTATTTTTTTCGCAGTACTTTTTATTATGTGGGTTATATTACTGCTGTCGGATAGGCTGCAGACTACTGCAATATAACTAGATTGAGCCCGGAGGCTTTTTAGAGTTACTGAAGATATCTGTGTCCCGATTAGTTTGGTTTCATCCACAGTTCTGTTCGCCAAAGCAGTGCGGCTTTCCCTTTTCGGAGTACATAGTACTCTGAAACGTTAAGCGTTTTTACGGTGCAGCTCTTAGGCGCCCTTTCCTGCGTTGAGAGAATCCCCTAAGGCGTTTTCCACCATGAGAGCCTGTGAGCCGCTGTGTTAGTATCTGCAGTGCCTCATGACTGCTCGCGCTTCATTGACAGCGCAACGCATGCACCTCGCCCACGGGCACGAAAATGTGGGTTAACCTGCTAGGCTCGGGAGAAGAAGACGTGCGTTGGTCGAAGGGACACTTGGTGCGTGCAACGCTCCAGCGGGCTCTTAAGGGTCATTTATAGTCCTGGCGCAGCGTTCGCGTCAGCCAGCGGCGGTGGAAGTTGGCGACGCCAGGTTCAGCACTTTACGTTGACGCGAAAACCGAGCGTTTTATGCTGCCCACTCGCGCCGCGTTGCCTTGACTCATGCGCATTTGCTCAACTTATCGCAAAATCAAAACACCTCAAGAGCTGCGCTCAGAATTCGCAGTAGGCAGTATCGTAATCCTCGGTGAACTTTTTTTTCTTAACACGCCACCTTTCTTGCTACATAGCCGCCAAACATGGCCTCTCCGAGACGGCTCACTGTCCTCCCACATTAGACTACATCATCATCATCAGCAGCAGCAGCAGCAGCCTGACTACGCCCACTGCAGGGCAAAGGCCTCTCCCATGTTCCGCCAATCAACGCGGTCCTGCGCTTTCCGCGGTCACGTTATACCTGCAAACTCCTTAATCTCATCTGCCCACCTCATTTTCTGTCTCCCCCTCACGCATTTGCCTTCTCTTGGAATCCAGTCAGTTATCCTTGATGACCAGCGGTTATCCTTCCTACGCGCTACGTGCCCGGCCCAGGTCCATTTCTTCGTCTTGATTTCAACTATGATATCATTAACCCCCGTTCGTTCCCTGACCCACTCTGCCCTCTTCCTGTCTCTTAAGGTTATACACCTATCATTTTCCTTCTATCGCTCGCTGCATCGTCCTCAATTTAAGTTGAACCATCTTTGTAAGCCTCCAGGTTTCTGCTCCGTAGGTAAGTACCGATAAGATGCAGCTTTTATATAACTTCCTATTGAGGGATAGTGGTAGACTACCATTCATGATTTGAGAATGCTTGCCGAATGTGCTCCATCCTATCCTTATTCTCCTAGTTATTTCACTCTCATGGTTCGGTTCCGCGGTTACTACCTGTCCAAAGTAGACGTATTCCTTTACAACGTTTCGGTGTCGCGCCACCTATCGCAAAGCTCTGTTCTCTGCCGAGATTGTTGTACATTACTTTATTTTTATGCATATTAATTTCCAGACCTACTCTTCTCACTACATACAATACTTTAAATCGTCAGCCGTTTTTCCGAACACACTGGAGGCTTTCAGCGCTGGTGTTATGCTAGCGCGTAGCTGGGACGGCGTAGCTGGGACGGCTGCTATCGGTGCATCCATGGTTACTACGGCAGAAAGATTTTTCCACGGTGTGGTTGTTTCGCAGTTTTATTTCGATTAAGGGGAATCAGAAATAGCATTTTCGTTTGTTGCAAAATACTAATAAATTACGCCCTCAAAACAATATTGCGTCTCAAAGATTCCTTTAAGTTTCCGAAGCAAATCCCCCCCAGGTCCATAAAACGCTTGCTAATTATGTGCGACAAAAAAATTACATTTTCACGTAAATGCCACTTTTCATAGAGATATCGATAAATGTTAATTTTGATGTGTCTTTCAATGTATTTAAAGAGAAGCTGGACGATATTTAATTGATTGCGATGTGTTTTGCACAACACCGTTTGGGACACCTGCAAGTGCACCTGATGTACTTATACTGATATGTTCTCTGCTGTGCTTTTGTGTCAGGCTCTACAGCAAAGCCTAGGCCTTCGTCAGGCATATCAGTCTCTAGCCCCGACTTCATCCTTTGTGAAAGAAACGAATATAAAACTTCCCTTCACAACGCATATAGGTAATAATAACGACTTTTGGGGTTTAACGTCGCAAAACTACGATATTATAATGAGATACACTACCGTGTGGGGCCCCGGATATTTCGACTTCCCGGAGTTTTTAACGTGCGTCTAAATCTAAGTACACGGGACGCAAGCATTCGCGCCTCCATAAAAAATTTGGCCGCTGCGGTCGGGATTCGATCACGTAAACTGTGGGTCCGCAGTCGAGTACCATAACCATTACAAACAGTATGGCTGGTCCCAACGCATGTAGTTGTGCGAACAGGTAGTGAAGGGGAAATGGATCATAAACTAGTAACTTTTATTCTTTTGCAAGCAGCCTATGAAAGCTAATATGTCGCAGTTCAAACTATCACCAAGAACACTCAAACTTCTCTGCGTATAGCAATACACTACCTGTCGCTTCGATAGAATCCCCAGCCCTCTTTTGCACTGGAAGTCATGTTTGCATCACCTGTACCAATAGAAGCAGTGATACGCTTAAAAATTTGCATCGAAAATACCTGCCGTACACTTTCCATGGATAAAAACGAAAATGCAGGTCTTTGACAGGAAGTACAAAAACTGTATACAAAGTGTCTCTCGACAGGGAGGATACCAGATTCTTGGAAGGAATGCCAACATTTTGATCCATAAGAAAGGGGACGTCAAGGACCTGAAAAATTACAGGCCCATCAGCTTACTGTCCGTTGTCTACAAGCTATTTACAAAAGTAATTGCTAACAGAATTAATACGACATTAGAGTTCAATCAACCAGAGGACCAGGCAGGATTTCGTACAGGCTTCTAAACAACAGACCATATTCATACTATCAATCAGGTGATAGAGAAATGCGCGGAATACAACCAACCCCTATACATAGCCTTCATAGATTACGAGAAGGCATTTGATTCGGTGGAGACATCAGCAGTCATGCAGGCACTGCGGAATCAAGGGCATCGACGAAGCCTATATAAACATAATGGAAGAAATCTACAGGGGATCCACAGCCACTATAGTCCTCCATAAAGAAAGCGACAGAATCCCAATAAAGAAGGGCGTACGGCAGGGAGACACGATCTCTCCAATGCTATTCACCGCGTGTTTACAGGAGGTTTTCAGGGCCCTAGATTGGGAAGAGTTAGGGATAAGAGTTAATGGAGAGTATCTCAGTAACCTGCGATTCGCTGATGACATTGCATTGATGAGTAACGCGGGAGACGAGAGAGAGAGAGGTTAAGTGAAAGGCAGAGAGGTTAACCTGAAGAAAATTTTCGGTTTGCTACCCTGCACTGGGGAAGGGGTAAGGGGGGAATAGAAAGATAAGGAAGGAAAGAAAGAGATAGAAAAGAGCTAGAAAAAAAAATAATAAACCGCACGCACACACACACTCGAGCACAGGAGTGTCATAGCCGTTTAGCGAGTCCTGTTGACCGCAGAAACTTCAGCAACGCCTTTGTCGCCTTCCGGTTGGAAGCTGGAACGTTCCGGTACTCCAAAATTGATTGTTCGAAAAGCGGCTGGTCATCGGGACGTGCTAAGGCTGCTGAGAGCTGTTCTCTCTGGGAGCTGTAGTGCGGGCAATGACACAACACGTGCGCAATGGTTTCCTCGCGACCACAGTGATCACAAGCGGCTTATGATTACTGAACTGGATACGGAAAGTAGAAGAGTAGGTCTCAAAATTAATATGCATAAAACTAAAGTAATGTGTAACAATCTTGGCAGAGAACAGTGTTTTGCGATAGGTGGCGAGACACTGGAAGTTGTAAAGGAGTACGTCTACTTAGGACAGGTAGTAACCGCGGAGCCGAACCATGAGAGTGAAATAACTAGAAGAATAAGGATGGGATGGGGCTCATTCGGCAAGCATTCTCAAATCATGAATGGTAGTCTACCACTATCCCTCAAGAGGAAGGTATATAAAAGGTGCATCTTACCGGTACTTACCTACGGAGCAGAAACCTGGAGACTTACAAAGAGGGTTCAACTTAAACTGAGGAGCGATGGAAAGGAAAATGATAACTGAGGAGCGAGCGATGGAAAGGAAAATGATAGGTGTAACCTTAAGAGACAGGAAGAGAGCAGAGTGGGTCAGGGAACAAACGGGGGTTAAGGATATCATAGTTGAAGTCAAAAAGAAGAAATGGATATGGTCCGGGCACGTAGCACGTCGGCAGGATAACCGCTGGTCATTAAGGGTAACTGACTGGATTCCAAGAGATGGCAAACGCGTGAGGGGGAGACAGAAAATTAGGTGGGTAGATGAGATTAAGAAGTTTGCAGGTATAACGTGGCAGCAGAAAGCACAGGACCGGGTTGATTGGCGAAACATGGGAGAGGCCTTTGCCCTGCAGTGGGCGTAGGCAGGCTGATGATGATGATGATGATGATGACAAAAACCAGTTCTTATCTTGCGCCTTTGGGGTTGTCTATCCCATTTCGGTATTTCGCTTCTCGAGCGGCGTCTCGTTTCGGTACACGTTACTGTGGTGCAAAATACATTTCGTGTAAAAGGCTGGAGCAAAAGAGAAGAAATTGAAGCGCCGACTACCAACTGTTTAATGACTCTCTTAGAAACGTACTGCGAAAAAGAAAGACGCTTTTCGCGCACGCGTGAAAATCTCTGTACGTGTCTTCAGGGTGTCATTAAACAGGTGGTAGTCGGCACTTCACCTTCTTCTCTTTTGATCCTCCCTATTCACGAAATGTATTTTGCGCCACAGTCAAGTGTACCTAAGCAATGCTAGCACCAACTCGCCCGAAAAGCAGGTCTCTTGGCGTCTACTTTCCTTCAAGGCCCTCGTGCGCTGGACACCAGCTGATGCCGTTGAGATACTGCGTCGGCCCTCGGGTCCGCTCCAATTAACGCAGCACTGGTATTCCTGAGGGGAAGTCCTTGCCTTCCAGTGCACCGAGCGGCAAACATTACTTCCCCTTCCTCCCCCTCCCCCCTCCCCCCTCCACCGCCTAAGCTTACATGCAATCAGGGAAGAGACTGGCGCAGAATTCAAACCGATACGTATCAAAACTTCCTAGGACTGGGCAAAATCACATCGTCAGCACCCAAGCACGCTTCCCCTGGGTGCAGGGTTCGACCAACTCTGAGAGGTATAACATGAGACTGCGGGAGGTGCCGACACATTGTAGACTCCAACTCATACCAACCTCCCGCTTATCGCTGCTATGGGAGGCGCGAACCGAGGACTGCGGTCTGGAGGGGCATATAGCTCCTTTAGATCCAGACCAGCGTGCATCCAGCGTCGGCGGAGCTTTAGACCAAGGGTCCCACCCTTAGGTGGACTTTCCTTTCTCTCATTTTCTTTCTTCGATAAAGCTTTCCAAGTCATTCCATTTCGCGATTTGGAAGCAAATGCCGCGAACACTACATAGCAAAATACATCAGCGAATGCTGCAAAGTTTGCAAAACTGAAGTGGACAGTGTATCAGGTGACGCTTTTAGTGATTTCTCTGCAAACCAAGGCCTTGTCGTCTCCTTCTAGAAGATAGCAACTTGTTGGTAGATTTATGGATAAACCTGTACATATAAGAACAATAATAATAATAATAATAATAATAATAATAATAATAATAATAATAATAATAATAATAATAATAATAATAATAATAATAATAATAATAATAATAGCTCAACGTGTCCTATCCGACGCTGACTCATCTCTTCTAAAAGCTTGCCTGTCATTGCCCGAGCGCATATCGCTAAAAAGTACCACTCCAGCTTAAAATGTTGCCTATCTCCAGGCGAGAGCGGAGAGAAGAAGGCCGACTTCACTACATAAATAGAAAGCAGCAAGATAATGTGAACGTCAAAGGGAACTTTACGACGTTTTTGCTCAGACATTCGTATTGTATATAGGCAACATTCTAACATCGAAAAGTTTCATAGGAAACCACGAGCGATTTATTAGGGTTCAGCGGTTCTTACTCAACGTAGGGAGTGCCGGCCATATGTGGTGCTCAGGCGTAAAAACAAACCCAGAGCTCGCATATATCTTCGAGGCTTCGATTCCGCTTCTCACCCTTTGAACCAATTCCCGAGAGTGCCGTGCCGCGAACGACGGTGCGGCGTCCGATCACGTGGTAACGACTGCAGCGTGGAACATCACTGGCTGCGTCATTCTTCCCGAGCGAGGATAAAAATGCAGCGGTGTATGAGTAATACCGTTTTCTGTGGACGATTGTGCTTTGTAATAAACAGTGTGCCTATGAATGCAAATAATTTTTTTCTGTAATTAACTTAATTGCCCAACCATCATTTCTCTTTTATGGTAGCACTACGCAGTGGTAGAATCATGGTCGCGGATACCTCTTCCTTGACGCCACATGCCGTTATTTTCTAGCATTCTAAAGTATCATCAAAAGGTCCACATTATCAGCATGCTAGAATGCTACTCACTCACTTGCAGAAATTAATGTAGGGATGTCAAACTGTCATTTGCATCTTTTTCCGAGAGATTGTGTCTCCTGGAAAAGGAGTGGAAACAGCCTCCTTAGAACTACGTAGTCCATTAACAGTGACGCTGTTGAAGCTCGCCGTAGTTTGTGCGGTGGGTGGGTGAGTGCGAGTCCGGCAAGGCGCACGTAGCGCGCAGCGGGCGACTCCCACGTCGGGACCGCCAGGCCAAGCCTGTCGGCCGCTCCGCGGGGCCTACTGGATGGCCCAGAGTTTGTGCGGTGTCACCAGAAAACTCCCCCCAAGTGGGTATGCGCCACGGGAACTGGGTAAGCCCCACTACCGTGTACAACAGGTGTGAGAGTCAAACGAAAACGAACATGTGAAAAACAGGGAGATAAATATATAGGTAGGCAATAGAACGAAAGAAATAGAGAAAGAAAGCGATAGAAAGGAAGAGGATAAGAAAAATAAAGAGAAATAAAGGCAATGAAGACATGAAGTGACAGAGAGACAGAGAAGACATAACAAACGAGAGAAACAGACACAAAAAAGAGATAGAAAAACAGTGAGCAAGACAGAAAGAGAGAGAGAAAGAAAGTAATATAAAGAAAGAAATATAAGGAAACAGATAAAAAGAGATACAAGAAGTAGCGAGAAAGAAAGAAAGAAAGAAAGAAAGAAAGAAAGAAAGAAAGAAAGAAAGAAAGAAAGAAAGAAAGAAAGAAAGAAAGAAAGAAAGAAAGAAAGAAAGAAAGAAAGAAAGAAAGAAAGAAAGAAAGAAAGAAAGAAAGAAAGACAACAATACATGGAAAGAAGGAAGGCCTCTCAAATGCGCTCTTCCTTCAGGCTTGGCACCGCATGTCCGAAGCTGACATAATTCCAAGGGCGGAGCATTTTATACAGCCGCGCTGTCCTATGCTGTCGTGTGCTGTAGTATGATGTCGTCGTCGCTTGGCGTAATGGTTTATGTGTAGCATATTGAGCGCACGCTCGCGCCAAAGAGAAGTCTTCTTCTTCTTCAAGCGCCTTGATGATAATAAGTGAGCGCACGCTCGCGCCAAGGAGAAGTATTCTTCCTCTATTTCTTCGAGCGCCTTGATGATGGTCACTTATCATAATCAGCAAAAAAAAAAAGAAACTAGTGCGCTTGGCGTAACGCACGCAAAACCATGCATAAAAATAGAAAAAAAAAGGAAGCAAGCGCGAAATAGAAAGAAAGAGAAAAGGAAAAATAGGACGAAAAATAGAAGGAGCAAGAAAGAGAAAGAAGTAGATAAAGAGAGAGGAAGAAATAAATAGGAAATAAAGAGAGAAAAAAAGACAGAAAGCAGGAAAAAAAGAGAAAAAGAAAGAAAGAGAGGAGGAAAGAAAAAGAACCGAAGAGAACCAAAGAAGGCTTCCCAGCTCCGCACTTCGTACAGGCTTGGCAACCCTAGTGCGAAGATGCCTTCATTTTTTTCTTACTTTTGTTCCAGCCACATGTATTCATGTGGTACCCAAAATTTGAGGAGTTCATTTATTCATGTTAAGGCAGGTAGCGCAAGGAAACCCGGACACAAGCGAGGAATAAAACACGGGACAAGCGCATCCCGTGTTTTATTCCGCGCTTGTGTCCGTGTTTCTTTGCGCTACCTGTCTTAACATTAATTCCCACAAACTAGCCCAGTTATCCGTTCTCGTGAGTTCATTTATCATATCATCTGCCAATTTCACTCAAGTTACATTTATTTCTAAAGCCGATATGTTAACCAAACCGCAAATGACTATGCTTGTAGGAAAAAAAAAACAAATTGAATCCTCAGATCAAGAAATTTGCAAAATAGATACCATATAGTAACGAACTGAAGAACAATATAGCATGTAAGAGGCACCGTTTCAACGGAAAAAGTCTAAGACAAGTGTCTTTCGGCCAGAGTGACGAAATCGCGACCCGAGGAACATTTGTTCCCGAGCGTGCCGATAGCGAGAGTGCCAAGCACAGTCCAATTCCGCGAGTAGTGAAGGCCGAAATAAAGCAAACCATCGTGTAGGCCGCATTTCGAAAGCTCAGTCGGCAAATTGTTGGTGGGAACTGAGACAAAAGACGCAGCTGCTCGCAACGCAGCTGCGTCTTTAATCTCAGTTCTCAACGTTGCTCGCAACGCAGCTTTTCTCAATGCAGACGCAGCTGCTCGCTGCTGCTGCAGCGTGCCCGGCATCTGTCCACTGCGCCACGGTCACACACTCTGTAACGCTTCTTTTATAGACGATTTTCCGCAGCTGGTTTGTTTAGTTAAAACTAGATGGCGCCACCACCGCACAGTGGCCGTCTCCTACTGCAGCCGTCTCCATGCCATGGCCTTTGACAGCGCTGCTCAGTATGTCTGCATCCGCGTCGCGTCGTCTGCTCGGCGTCTCCATAGCGTCTGCGCGCACGCGAGTAAAAGCGAGCAGACGGCAGCACCGGAAAAGTCAACATGGCGGCACCTGTTGATGCAGTTTCCTTCCGCCTCGAACATATCGCGTCATCGTCCTGCGCTGTGTGGCCCGTAGGTTCGCAACCTACGCATTTATTTGCCTTATATTTGCATCGTGAAGCTTCGAGAGCAATGTATTCGTCGGTATTTTGCGGTGTTTCTGAGATTCATTCTCAAACTCTCGGAGAGAAGGCTTAGCAGGCATGGCTAAATAAACACAGCTAATCTCAATAATAAAGACAGGACATACATGGTCCTTTGTCCCTAGCGTGAGATGACACGAAGCGATAGCCGATTTCACTATTTATTTATTGCTGTGGAGACAGTGGGTGAGTAGCAAGCGCGAGTTTGGATTGAAGCGGGCGGTCGCGTCTGCATGGGTGCTGCCATGTTGGCTTCTAACCCCAGCTACTGGCGCTTACGGCCACGGCCGCTTCGCTGGCCCAATGCGTTGGCTGGGGCAACTGGCTGGGGGAAGGCCAGTTACGGTCACGTGATTAAACATGGCCGCGCCCGTGCACCGCTGCGGAAAATCGTCTATATCTCACACTTTCCACTCATTGTCCTCTTGGTCGGCGGGGTGATGCCGGTGTATGGGAGCAGTAAAGTGAAGTAATGCATCATGACCGTGGCCTCCGCGATTAGCTCCTGCAACGCGTCGTTGCTACGCGTCCGTCCCATGAGGCACGTTTGCAATAGGAGTGCAATTTTCTCAAAGACTTACCACACCGCGAAGTGGCGACCTTAGCCCAAGCCTGGGAAATTTCAGGGACTTTAAAGCCTCGTCCTTGTTTTTTTTTTTCTTCTAAGTCGATGTACTGAACCCCCCGCTGTCCCCTCCGAAAGCTTTCTGCAACTAACGTGGACTTACAGTGCCTCCATGATCGGTGGCATTGTAAGCTTTCCTCACCTCACCTGGTTTTAGACTGCTTCCGAGATCGGCCCACCTTTGACCTAGCAATGATGTCATGTGATGACGCCACCATGTAGCTTCACATTATATGACGTCACAGTGACTTCATGGCGACGCCACAATGCCACTAATATTTGGCAACTTGAGCGGTCCCGGTGATTTCACATGGCAACGTCATCCCCTGATCATTTTTTTTTTTTTGCATCACTGATGTTGACGCCGCCGACGGGTGACGGCGACGTGGGATGCTGGTAGGTTTTCGCGTTTGATGGGGCATCTAGGGCTCTCGTCTTAATATAAAAAAAAAAAATCCACGCATCTCCACGAAGTGAATATTGAGGAGTGGGCGAAGCTCTCGGTATCGTATGTCTCAGTAGCCATACGTTGCCCGGGCGTTGCCCCATATAACGTAAATTGAGTGACACAAAGTGACTTAAAGTTCCATAATCTCTACGTTGAAGTCGCTGACTAGTATAAAGGGTTTGTGCTTGTAGGTGTTTTGTTTTGTCACAATTGTGATTGTTGTTCGTCTATCGTAAACCTTTTTTTTTATTCCCATCGGCGGGTATGTGCCACAGGTATGCGGGTATATGCCACAGGTGATTGACAGTTTATATCTACCCAGGAACGGCGAGAACAGAAATTGGTAATTTTAACGTGAGCGTACGTTGAAGTCGCCGACTAGTAAAAAAGGGTTGTGCTTCTAGGTGTTTTACATTTTTCTGTCACAATTTTGATTGATAATTAGTATATTATTGAACCTTTTTTTGTGTGTGTGTGTGTCTCACATCCACGCATCTCCCCGCGACGGACACCGCGGACGGACAAACCTCAGTGCTAAGGTGCTTCTCCCCAGTACCACAACAAACTTCAACACAGCCCTCGCAGCGTGCAAATCCGAATCAGCTTTCCCCCCAATCTTCGAGAGGGTCACGAAAGCTGAAGACATGCAAAGGGGTGCTCCTTGAATTAAAGGTGATATCCAGATCAAATAATAATAATAAATACTAATAGAACGGCGAGACAACTTGACATAAATTACAAGAGTAGAACAATATTGTAGACTACCTGGCGTAGCCCTTGCAATCACTCCCCGGAGAATAAAACGAATCGTATTGAAGAAAAGAACATTTAGCCAATCACGGCGGAAGCTTGCACTAGCTCATAGATTGTGTGGCTACCAGTCATGCATCACGCAACCAAACAATTCACCGAAATTCACGGTTCAATGCGAAATTGGTGAAAAGTTGAAAATTAATGTTATAGTATGCCATTAATAGGCAGTTCCAACGACTTTCGTTTTCTAGGCTATCGCCAGCGGGCAAAACAATATCATGCGTTGGGATTATTTAGCTAAAGCGCTTTTCCGATATATTTTGTTGACATTAAAACTGCTTTCTAAAGCATTCACTTGGTTCACCGCACTGGCAAGATACTGGTTCAATAAGTAAAACATAACATACCTGGGGTCTTCGAAAATTGTGAAAGCCGTTGACCTGGCTTGTCGCTCATCTTGGCACGACTCTGTTGTGCATAGATTCACCGCTTAATTTCACCAAAACAATTAATAAATATCAATGCGTTCTTACAGCAGAACTGAAATTCTCTCGAAAAAGAAACTTTTTGAAATGCACCATGTCGATAAACTGCCGCACTCTTACAATGCGTTCGCTGATGCCGGCGCCTGCCTGTTACCGATTATCTCTGGCCATCTATACCCGAAGAAGAATAAGATATGGTTGCCACGGCAACCGCCCCGTCGACGACTCGATGACTGGTTGACTACGCTCGTCGTGGGAGCATGTGCTGCGTCGTGGTAGCGCCTGGCCGGCCGTAACATTTGATAGAGCGGCTAGAGATTCAGGGGCCGTATATTGTACAGCTTCTGTTCACCATTAGCTCCCAGGCAGAAAGATGCCTTTTGAGGGACCAGCTGAACGACGCTGAGGACGCAGTAA
>JALIZH010016175.1:0-45426 GCA_030522465.1 Rhipicephalus appendiculatus
GATGGCTCAGTCTGTTAAAGAGACGGGGCGCGCAAACACGGACACAGAGAAGTCAAGACAGCACAAATGCTGACTAACGGCCGAAAAAAGCTGCACAACGGCAGAAAAGATCTTGTACCGTCACAGGAATGAAGGAATGTGTTTAATGGCTGAGGCCTGGCATATTGATAACAGTGGTAGTGCATGCGTGAGCTAACCATCGGTTAAACTACATAAAGAAGAATTCAAATGTCTAAATAGTTATCTCTCACGTAGACCCCCCACGAGTGCCGGATTGATAAGTTCGCTTATGGTGTGGTCACGTGCAGATAAGTTTTCATGCCTTCTTTCCTTTCCTCCGTTGTGTGCCTTTGCAGTTGCTAGTCAGCGTTTTTCGTGCCTTGACTTCTTTCTTGTGTCCGTGTTTGCACACCCTGTCTTTTCGAATAAATGCTTACAAATTAGCTCAGCTCTCCGTTTTTCTAGGCTCAGTGTGTGCCACAAGCGTGACCAACGTCCAAAGCGTTTTTTATTTTTTAGGGGTGAAGCTCCTTAGGGGCTAGCCTTGTCTGGCGATGTACCGGCGTCCACACTCGTATCACAACAACTGCTATACAGCTGTGAAAAAACCACCTGCGCCGTTAACAAAAGGTTAAAAGAAAAACTAACAAAACGGGAAAATATAAAACACCTAGAAGCACATACCCTTTATACTTGTCGGCGAATTCAACATACACATTATGGACTTTGGGACCTAACTTTGTCGTCGACGCTCACTGTCGGCTGTCACGGTGGTTAGAAAACCGTTGCTATAGGCGACACATATGTGTGTATGTGCATAAAAAAAAGGTTTACAATAGACAAACAACAATCATAATTGTGACAGAACAATATAAAACACCTACAAGCACAAACCCTTTATACTAGTTGGCAACTTCAACGTAGACATGGACCTTAGGACCAAGCTTCGTCCACTCGTCATCATTCACTTCATGGATATGCGGTGATTTTTTTACTCCTATTGAATACAACCAGAAACAAATCTCGCATGCATTTTGAGCCTTTGATTTGATTCATTTTATGTGTAAATAGAACATGACTGACTGCAG
Source organism: Rhipicephalus appendiculatus (assembly GCA_030522465.1). Classification (NCBI taxonomy): domain Eukaryota; kingdom Metazoa; phylum Arthropoda; class Arachnida; order Ixodida; family Ixodidae; genus Rhipicephalus; species Rhipicephalus appendiculatus. The sequence goes on from JALIZH010016175.1 coordinate 1,089, forward strand.
AAGTTACTCACAAATTGAGCTTCATCTGGTGTCTGAGTGACTTTGTATGCATGTCTCATTGTATATGTGCTTGTATTCATTTGCTTCATGCACTATAGTGTAACATGCACAGATATGTTGGTTCGCTTGGCTACTCTTTTGGGGATTTAAATGTTCAGCCACATTGGCTTATTCTGTGATGCTTTCTTTTTTGGTTAGTGAAATTTTGTTTGAACAAAATGTCACCTAACGTTACTGTTTGAAAGAACACCTTTCCCGTATCTCTGTGTGGGTTATTTCTTAAGGAGATTTGAAGTCAGGTTTCGAGAAACACATCGATATTGATTTCCCCAATGACAAAAATCTAGGCGCTGATAATGAAATATATTTTTCATTCCACGGTGATGTTTCTACTTATATTGACCGCATGGGGAGCTTCACCTAAACAAATGCTTGAGACCAGTCCCATCTCTGTAGCTACCCAAACAAAAGCACTACTAATTGCAATAGGCCACAAAATAATGCAACTGCTATTTAGCAAAATCAAAAAACTTTATTCCATACGAAGCTGCTGGCCGCTAGCGAAAGGTCCGCGGGCCGCATGTTTGAGACCCCTGTTCTATGTAATGCCCCCTAGCCTTTAGGATGCACTAATGAATGAATGAAATTAGTAAAATGAATTCATGGTTGCTTCCCCCTTTGGCTTTGCTGTCGTGTCAAGTGTGTCCACTTCATTGTGCTAACTCGTTTTCACGTACGCCTCAGGGGGAGACGATAGAGTGTGCTTGTGCTGTCCAATTCAACTATGGAATTATTTACCCCTATCTCTAAAACCTAAAGTTTCTTTGACATCATTTAATAATTAATTAAAAGAGTATTTCTTAAATTTTTTATCTGCATTTTTATTTAGTTGTAATAGGTTGGTGTCTCTATATGCTGTATTTATTTATCAAATTGTTTGTTTTTCAGTTTCACGAATTTCTGTCTTTTATTCTGGTATGCATATTAATCTATATATGTTTAGTTCTTCAAAGTGGGGCTAATTCTTGTATTATTTATGTGTAACCTTCATTGAGGGTCATGTCGCAGTCTACTAATTTGGGAACCTCACCTGTATATTTTATGCCTTGCAATTAACATGTTACATAATGATAAAACTGATTGCAGTGAGGAGCTTCGGCGCGAGCTGAGCCATGGGATCGCTGGGCGGCAGTCGCTGCGTTTCTCCCTCCGGCTCTCCTGTCGGCTCATTACGGGGCTGTGGATTCTCTACCGCAAGAAGGCTGCCCTCACCCGAGGTGAGAGCACACGCAGCCCTCGAAACTGACAGTGTTGCTCTAAGAGTAGCGCATCAGTTGGTCACCGTAATCTAGGGATGCAGGTGGCAATTAAACGCACCGTGCACAGAATAAAATTAGTTGATTGTGAACGTTGAGTGAGCGAATCATACTGAACAAACTTTCAGCTAGTGTGCCATGCACATGAACTACAAAAAAACATCGATGTACCTTTTGGAGAGAACTGAGCTGGACCGCTGATAAAAGGACTGCCAATATTTTGTGTTGGTCTAATAGTTGTTGCCACGATTTTGATGTTGCCTTCATTTAGATGGAGGCAAAATACAAGAACGCCAGTATGCTTAGATATAGGAGCACGTTAAAAAATCCCTGGGGGGGTCAAATTTATGCTGCCGTCCCCCACTGGGGCTTGCCTTATAATAATGTTGCTCAGGCATGTACCGTATTTACACGATTGTAGGTCGACCCATTTTGTCTTAATCTGAAATCCGAAGTTGGGGGGTCGACCTAGAATCGAAAACTAGTTTTGATTGTAAAGTCTTTCTGAAAATGATCCCCGCGTATTGCCGTGAAGCTAGCTTTCCTGCACAGCTTTCAAGCACTGCCGTGAAGCCACCTTGGCAGACCAGAATTCGACCTTGTTTCCTTCGGAGACATCGTAAATAAATTTTTTTTATGAAATGTGCTCCAGCTCTTCTTTATTATTTTGCCGTGCGGTATTAGAGGGGTCGACCTACATTCGAGTCGACTTACAATCGTGTAAATACGGTAGCACCCCAGAACATAATTTAAATTTCATTTTATTGCATGTTTGCTCCTTTGAATAAACCCGTGTGGTGTTTCTCTTAGATGCACACTTTTCGCCTTCAGCCACTTTGCCTAGTGTCACAGATGCACAGCATTTTGGACTCTCTTAAATTACACCACATGTGTTTAAAAAAAAACTTTTGCTTGTTTCCTTCAGTTGCTGCGTTCCTTTTTCGTTTCAGCCCTAGCTGAGCAGTGCCTGAAAATGCTCATCAAACGACGGCAGCTCAAGACGCAGGACATTGAGTGAGCTGCCATCAACTGTTACTTACTTTCCGATAGTTTCACATGGTTGTGTCAGTGAAACATGCAGAACACAAGCTCATACAGATGAAAACTCTTTATTGGCTGAACTTGGGCCCAGGAAAAGAAAGACTCAAAATACAAGCAACACACACTGTACAATTATAGGGGCGAGCACGGACGTTGGTCGTCGATAATCTGCTCATCTGTGAAATGTGTTAACTTTCATAAATGTCTCATCAGAACTTCCAGCGTTAATGCTGGTGCCCGCATTACTCTAGAATAAACTCAGTCGCAGTTTCCAAACATCGCGGTGTGGCCTGTGACGAGTGGTGGTAACGGTTTCCTTCGTGGGTGAAGCCTGACCCAAATAAGCTGTCATGGCAGTATGGTCAGCCTTGTATATATACAGACAGACAGAATATCGGTCAAGATAGATCCGATGACAGAAAGATGATTAGTTGTGGCTTCTTAACCCTTTATGGGGCATAATATTATGAACAACATACGCCAACTATTGAGGGTGGCATTGTCGTTTGTGTCAGCTTCTTATATTATGTACGAAATTTGAGCTTAAGGGTTTTCGAGAAAAAAGTGGGACATATGTGTCCCACTGCCCTATGAGTGTATCTGAAAAAGTGGGACATATGTATCCCACTGCCCTATGAGTGTATCTGAAAAAGTGGGACATATGTATCCCACTGCCCATGAGTGTATCTGAAAAAGTGGGACATATGTGTCCCACTGCCCTACGAGTGTATCTGAAAAAGTGGGACATTTGTGTCCCACTGCCCTATGAATGTATCTGAAAAAGTGGGACATATGTATCCCACTGCCCTATGAGTGTATCTGAAAAAGTGGGACATATGTATCCCACTGCCCTATGAGTGTATCTGAAAAAGTGGGACATATGTATCCCACTGCCCATGAGTGTATCTGAAAAAGTGGGACATATGTGTCCCACTTTTTCATTAGTAGTAGCCTTTTTCATTTCATCCCACACACCCCCTGGATAGGTGTATTCACGGTATAGCACGCTTCCATTGCAGGGAAACCACCTTTACAGGTTACAGGGAGGTTGCATGCAGTTTATATTTTGTTTATTCGTTCTTTTCTAATGCTTCGAAATTTTTAACAAATTACAATCGAATCGAAGTGAATTCGAATACTGTAATATTCGAAGTGCTCGAACATTCACACAAGCCAGTCATTTTGGTACAAAACTTCATGACAACTATACCCGTCAGCGGGAGCGAAATGGATGAATTAAATGCAACCATCAAAAATATGCTTTATCTCCAGCAGGTTGACAAAACTGGTGTCTCGTTGGATTTCATTGTAAGGAACACTAATATTGGGAACTATCAAATATCATGAAAACAACAAGATAGTTCTTACCGCTTTCAGCGAGTTATGTATGTATGTGCTTACAACTGGGGGCGTGCGAATATTCGAGTTTTGAATTCGAATCGAATAATACTTAATCGAATAATTCGATTCGACTTTCGAATAGCTGCTATTCGAAGTTTCAGATAATTTGACTGGACGAATATCTAAAGCACAAGAAAGGCCAATGGTGCAACTTGGCTGGGGTGGGGTGCCTAAACCAACTCCAACGTCGTTACAGAAGATCTTTCGTTAAAACTTTCACTGGTATACTGGTTCGAGAGTGAGTGCATATTGATTTTAAAGGAGATCATGTCATTTCCGCACGTCATGGCTCCAGCAGAAAAGGCCAGAGAACAGCCTGGGAGACTTCTGAACTGCTAGCGTAAAAAAAATAACCAGCACTGAGCTCAGACCTTTTAGTCAACAGGTTCAAAAATACTGCAGTGAGCCCATGATCCTAAGAAAGTGTGATCCTTTGAAATATTGGAAAGCGCGTAGAGTTGCGCTTTATCGAGGTATCGCCAAAATTGCTTTGTGATACCTTCCCATCCCTGCTACTGAGGCGACCAGTGAGCGCATGTTTTCAACTGCAGGAAACACCGTAAGATCACGGCGATAAAGTTTGAAGCAAGGTCATGTGGAACAGCTTGTGTTTCTGCATGACAATTTGTAGTCTTTCGGTGGCAGTCACTCACCGCATTATGCGCTCTAGGACATGAGCAGATTGAATTTCTTTGTTCTTTCAATTTTCAGCAAAATTTTTGGTATTCGATATTTGACATTTTTGGCCACTATTCGATGATTCGAATTCGATTCGAGATGAAATTTCACTATTTGCACACCTCTACTTATAACTACAATGTGACACGTTGAAGGAATTTTCTTGTGTGTGAAAGTTCATTTTTTTTTTCACTAAAACTTTATTACGGCGAAGTTGCGTTGACACAAAAATGGCTTTGTTGCATTCAAGTATTCATTATGAATGTATGTTCGTGACACTGCAAATGACAATGCAATTCCTCGCTTACTTCCTTATAACAAATATTTCATTAACATTTTTTATATTGACATTTGACTGTACCTTACATGTTTGCATGGTTTTGATGAAAGAGAAAAATCTATGTGCAATGAATGGCAATTTGTGTCACTTTTTTTCTTTTTTCTGTGCGTGTGCAGCCTGCCCCCACCTAAGCGTCAGAAGCGCGTGAAAGTGAAAACTGACACGACGGATGACTTTGGGAAGGTGACTCAGCTTCTTGCGGTGCCTGAAGCAGGGGCCGGTACGTTGACTGCATGTATACGCGATCTGGTGATAACTGGTTGGATGAAGCAGAGACTTTTGCATGTGCTAGTTTGTCAGGGGTACTGCTGTCAGAGTCGCCAGATGCTGCCGAGCTAACAAGCGGATAATCATCACAAAAGAAGCCGAAAAGAAACGGAACTTTAATGAATTTTCCCATTTTTGAAAACGTTGTTAGATTTCATTTAAAAAATGTCACTCAAATACGAAGGACAGTTGAAGAAATCACTTTTAATCATTTTGCACAGAAAATATATGCGCAACCATGAACAAAAGCACATATTTACTTTTTAACATTGTCTCCATTCAGTTAAATGCACGATTGCCAGTGAATGATTAACGTAACTTGTTGATTCCCCCGACTTATGTTTGACTTCAGCACTGAACTACTCAAAGTCATCGACAAATGCGCTATTAGTGAACAACAAATGCGCTATACACCAGAACACAGCGCGTTCAGTGTGTGCCGCCATATTTTAGGCAGCACGTCGCGCCATCCGTCGCAAGCGCGGCGAAGCAACGCCGTGAACTACCAGGCTAGCAGACGCTCTGCAATTCAAACGCGAAACTTCGCAACCCGAGTCCGGCTGTAGGCACGTTCCGCGCGTTTCTTCTCCTGGAAATGCATGCTGTTTTATATGGTTTTATTGTGAAACGTCGAGAAGACCTTCCTCGACAGTCCGGAATGTCTACAGCACGTGCATTGCAGACTGCGGAAGCAACTTTATCAGGTACGTACTATCGCGATGGAAAGAAACGTGAACAGAGGAAAGCGTGGCTTTCGACTCAGTCGAACTGCGACATGCTTAGTATCGCTAGGCAAAACTTGTGCTTTCAGCCGGCGTCACCGTAGCGCTAGAATCCCGCTCCAGCTTGCGCTCATGCACCGCATGTATTTATCATTTGCCAGTCATTCCTGGCACTCGGAACACACACGCGGTGCGAAAGTGTCAGTCAGAGCAAGGTTTTATAGTACTACGGTGATGCGGCTGAAATCACAGATTGGCGACAGTTAAGGCATGTCGCAGTTCGACTGAGTCGAGAGCCACGCTTCCCGCTGTTCCCGTTTCTTTGCATCGCGATAGTATGCCGTACTAAACGTGCGCAGTTTGTGTGCACGCGTGAGTCGTAATATCTGCTATTATTGGCGGCATGCGGCCTGCGAAAGAGTACGGCAATGATTTGGTGCCGCATACTACAGGCATACTGCACGCAAATTACTGCTGTAAAGTGAGATAGCTGGTGTCACGCTTGAATGCACGCAGTAAGGGTGCTTACTCGTACACTTTTACTGGGCTCGTAGTTTTTCCTGTTGATTGCAATTATCCACTGGCGGCGGAGCTCAGCATTTGTCGTTGCGGATGGAAATCTGTGCAATCTGAAAACACTGCACCGGCACGATTCCCATGTTGTGTTGTCATCTTCACAGACAGTGCTGAGTGATATCTTCCTCTTGAGCTGATTGTTTTCGCATCCGAAGACGGCGCAGACGACTTCTTGTAATCGGAAGCGGTGTGAACAGTCGCTTTCTAGTATTTTAAGGTCCCAGACACGCCACTTGCCATGTAACAGATACACGCCTTGGCAGTTCAAAACAAACACGGCGTCTGGGTGCGAGAGTGTGCCGCCAAGAGCCTACGCGCCTGGGTGCGAGATAGGTGTGCTCTTGTCTATAGGCACCGGGCGCGGGGACTGGTGGCGCCTCTTTCGGTGGCAACGGGGAACTAATGGAATGGGAGTTCCGAAAAGGGCGCAGGCGCTTGCTGCGGGGGGCGCGGGGCTGGACGTTCGTTTCTCTTCATTGTGCTCTCGTCGCTTGTGTCGTGCGCTGCCGAAATCTACGTATGCACGAAGACTGAAGATTACAATATCCGAAGGATCGCAAATAAATGGAAAACATAACAGGAACGGGGGCGTGCAAAACTACATCTGAGGAACAAGTACAATCGGCGAAGCATCCAGTAAAGACGAGAAGGGAATGGGAGGCGTACGCTCTGTTTTTTTAATCTTAGGGGACAATGTTAACGTATAGACAGAATAACAAAGTATTAGGAAAAATTCGGCAGATCCCACGTATTGTGGGTACCGATTTTATGCGAATCAGCGAGTCTATGCTGCATTTTTTTTTTTTTTACCTTGAAGTCACGCGTAACGAGGTGGATCGACGTGTTTTTGTAGATGGAGTTGTGTGCACATAGTGTGCTTAATAAGCATGCCGACTACACTGACGTTTAAAGGCTAACTTGTTGTCTGACGTAATGTTTGCGCTCATGTTAAAGAACAGACGTCAGTGTTATTGAAACGAAGCGCACGCTACGTCGCGATTCACATTTCGTGCCGATGCTGTGAATATCATACGCGTAGCGTTGATCAGAGTATTGTTCTGGGTCGAGCAACGCTTGAATATAGCTTGCAGATTCATAGGAGCACATATGTAATGTTTATCTGACGGTTATAAAAGCGGAGCCAACATTGAAATCAAAGTAGCACAAACTTAGAAAATAACGACACGAGAAAACAAGTACGAGGGGAACGTCCGACCTTTCTGCTCCCTCCTACTTCTTTTCTCGTGTCTATTTTCTAAGTTTGCGCTACTATGTACCCATTTGATGTTAACCAACTCGCCCAACAAGAAGTCTTAATAAAACCAAGATTGACGTTAAGCCGACGTAACGTCTGTTTCATATGAGTACATGAGTAATGTTTATTACCTTGTCATGAAATTAGATAGTCAGCACTGCAGCCACAATTGACGTTGGTTGCACCGACTTTTTCTTGCGCATAGGATCTTTTCAAAAGTAATTTCAAGTCATGGCTTGGCTCTGTGGTAGAATATTTGATATCCGCTCAGAGTACCTGGTTTCAACTCCTGCTGGGATCCGGATTTCTATTCTTTGCATACGTCGGGTTCACGTGGCTGATGCCGGATTTTTTGGACATGCACCCGCTTAAATTATCAATGTCTGTTCTCGCCGTTCCTGGGTCGATCCACTGTGAATCACCTGTGCCTCATACCAGCATCCCGCGGCCCGTGGTATACGCCCGGTATGTGCCGCACGTGACTGGAAAGATTTTCGCGCTACTCATACCACCATATCACAACCACACAGCCATGTTCGTCTTATTTTCGTACCCACTGTTACGATCGGCCTTGGAAGCCGTCGCGGCAGAGGCCGCGGAGAATGCTCATGTTTTTCTAAAGTTCCTCCCGGGTTCGCTGCCCTTCGGGGGGAGCAGGTCTAATCTCTTTTCCTGGAATGCCTACGAGCGTGCGGCGTGGTCAAGTGACCAGAAATTCCAGCGGCAGTGCCGCGAACAGCCCTTTGTGGCAAGATGCTGCCGGCGGGGGGGGGGGGGGTGGACGAGGCTGCTCGTCACATTCCAAGCAACGAGGAGACAAAGCCGAGGTCCAGTCCACAGAACACCTGCTGCGTGTTGTTGCCTGGTGGAGGATCTCCCTAACCAGCCGTGACATTCTTCGGCACGATAACAGAGACTCTACCCCCCCGGCCGGAAGAATTCCGGGAACCAGCACCGGCCAAGATCTGCAAACGTGTGCAAAAGTTGGTACTGTGCGCAAAACCGTGGTGCTCTTGTTGTGACCATATTTGGTCATCGTTTCGACGGTGCCCTCTCCACGTGCACCTATTGGACGTCGGTCCTCAGTCTCGTGGGTGGAGCTACAAGGTCATCGAGGGCCGTATTGGCCAAAGATGCGGACAATGCGCCCAGAGTTGGCAACGCGGCGACATAAAAGCCCAAGACATTTTTTTTGTAACGAGGCTCTCAATCTGTCATCTTTCGTCATGTAAATAAACTTCTGTTAAGTTTTCCTCCCGAGTCGCTCACTGCCACGGCTCTCTGCTCCCGGACATCGATGGGCCTGCGGTTCGACACCTTACGCTCGGCACCACGCTACCCGCTGGTCGGGGCAAGCAGCAGGCCAGTCGCAACAACTGGATGGCAGACGGTGGGATCCTGCTAGCCCCGAGTCCGCAACAAACTGATGCCAGCGTCGGGATCGACTCCGCCGAGATCATGGCTGCAGGGTGTGGTGAGTGCTTGACTTTTCTTCACTGAGATTTTACCAGGCTTTGTTTTGAGTTTTGTTGGAAAAGGTGGTAATTTCGGTACCTACTGTTCTACGTGGATCTGAGCACGAGAACGTAGTTGTTTTTGTAATAGTGAAGAATTAGCAGCACTTGCAGCAACCATGAATCTAAAGGCACTGAAAAAACCGCTTTTGCTAGAGTTAGCCAAAAGTTTGGGTTTGAATGTCCAGGAGCAAATGAGAAAGCCAGAGATAATCGCGGCTATTGAGAACCTTGAGGCAGATGACGACGAGCTCTCAGAGTGTCTTGAGATGATTGAGGAAAAGGATAAGTTAAAGCGCGAAGAGGAAGAAAGGGAGAATAGGCGCTTGGAAAAGGAGCTAGAGTTAAGGCGCGAAGCAGAAGAAAGGGAGAATCGGCGTTTGGAAAGGGAGCTTGAGTTAAAGCGCGAAGAGGAAGAGAGGGAGAACAGGCGATTGGAAAAGGAGCTTGAGTTAAAGCGCGAAGAGGAAGAAAGGGAGAACAGGCGATTGGAAAAGGAGCTGGAGTTCAGACGCGAAGCAGAAGAAAGGGAGAACAGGCGATTGGAAAAGGAGCTTGAGTTAAAGCGCCTTGAACTCGAGCTGCTCCAGGCTCGAAATAGTAGAGAAGGCAGTGAAGCATCCAGCGCGGTAGAACGAAAGTCGTTCAAAATCAAGGACCTTATGCAACCCTACCGCTCCGGAGAGGACATAGGTCTTTTTTTGGTAAACTTCGAGCGCACATGCGAGAAGGCGGGTGTTACCAAAACAATGTGGCCGCAATGCTTGCTGACGTTATTGCCGTGTGAGGCTGCCGATGTAATTGCGCGCTTGACAAAGGAGGAAGCAGATGATTACGACCAGGTTAAGTCGAACCTGCTAAAGAGGTATAGAATGTCAGCGGAGGCATACAGGCAGAAGTTCCGGAACGCCGTAAAGCAGAAAGACGAGTCGTATGCTGACTTTGCTTATAAGCTAATGGCTAACATGAGGGAGTGGCTCAAAGAGGCTAAGGCATTCGAGGATAAAGAGAAAGTGGTTGAATGCTTCGGACTCGAGCAGTTTTATCGTCGTTTGCCCCAAGACGTTAGGCTCTGGGTGCAAGACAGGGAGGACGTTAGCACTGTTTCGAAGGCTGCGGAGCTTGCAGAAGAGTTCGTCTCGCGCCGTGCGCTTGATAGAAAGGAGATTCACCAGCGGGAGTGCCAGAGTAAGAGGGCAACTGGGTGGAATGGACAGTCCGTCCAAGAGAATCAAGCGCACAACGCCGAACCCTTAGCGAAAGGGGATGAGGCGAAAGAAGCCAATCTGGCTCGAGAACAGCACAAAAAGAGTGCTTTTGAAAAGAGGCGACCACTTGTGTGTTACAATTGCCACAAGCCAGGTCATATGGCTGCGTTCTGCGAGGAGCCAAGGGTTGCTTGCCTGTCAGTTGACAGCGGGGTTGAAAGCATGCAACTTTTGGAGCCATATATTAAAGAAATGAGGGTAAACGGAAAGGGGTGTCGCGTGCTGCGAGATTCGGCAGCAACGGTGGACGTAGTCCATTCCTCGTATGTAAAACCGGGGTAGTTCACAGGTGAATGCACTTGGATTAAGCAGTCGGTGGAAGCGCGAAATGTATGCCTTCCGATTGCTAAGGTTCGCATCGAGGGCCCCTTTGGCGTATTGCATACAAAGGCAGCTGTGTCTGCCTATCTGCCGATGCAGTATGGTTATCTGTTTTCAAACAGATCCGATTGGTTGTTACGGCAGAAGAACCCCGCGTTTGAGAATGGGTTTGTGGGCGCGCTCACCCGGTCGAAACCGCGAGCGCTGTCGGAAGAGTGGTAGGACAAGAGTCAGGGTGTCCCACGAATTGAAATAGCAACGTTGATGGCTCAAGTCGCTGTTTCTAAGGAACTTGAGGGCGTCGGTACTCTGGCTTGTGTTAATAGGTATTTTTTTTTTGGTTATGTGTCTAAGGTTTACTATTGTCTTTTTTTTTTTGTTGTTCATTGTTGTGCGCTGTCACAACATGTGTTTGTGCATTTGAGAAGCCTATTCTAGGTTGTTGGAATTGCTGCTAATTTAATTAAGAAGCAGAGAATGTTTTTGTTTGGGTGAAAAGCCTGGTGGGTCTCAGGGAGAGAGTTCGGGCGCTTGCTGGCTTTGCGGTTGTGGTTCTCATGTGGTTGACCCAGGTGCTGTCTTCCGGGAAGCAAAACGGGCTGGCAAGGCGAAGAACTCCTCTGCGACATTGGACGACGAAACCAGATGTTCGAGATCACCAGAGCTGGCAGAGGAATGCAGCAGAGCAGCGTCGGCAGAGCGCAGGACGTCACTTCTTCAGCGTCGCCTTCATCGACCTCTCCCCACAAAGGTGTTCGACCTTCGTACGTCGAGGTCTCAACCGGCCGCCGGGGAAGCTGTTACGATCGGCCTTGGAAGCCGTCGCGGCAGAGGCCGCGGAGAATGCTCATGTTTTTCTAAAGTTCCTCCCGGGTTCGCTGCCCTTCGGGGGAGCAGGTCTAATCTCTTTTCCTGGAATGCCTACGAGCGTGCGGCGTGGTCAAGTGACCAGAAATTCCAGCGGCAGTGCCGCGAACAGCCCTTTGTGGCAAGATGCTGCCGGCGGGGGGGGGGGACGAGGGGACGAGGCTGCTCGTCACATTCCAAGCAACGAGGAGACAAAGCCGAGGTCCAGTCCACAGAACACCTGCTGCGTGTTGTTGCCTGGCGGAGGATCTCCCTAACCAGCCGTGACATTCTTCGGCACGATAACAGAGACTCTACCCCCCCCGGCCGGAAGAATTCCGGGAACCAGCACCGGCCAAGATCTGCAAACGTGTGCAAAAGTTGGTACTGTGCGCAAAACCGTGGTGCTCTTGTCGTGACCATATTTGGTCATCGTTTCGACGGTGCCCTCTCCACGTGCACCTATTGGACGTCGGTCCTCAGTCTCGTGGGTGGAGCTACAAGGTCATCGAGGGCCGTATTGGCCAAAGATGCGGACAATGCGCCCAGAGTTGGCAACGCGGCGACATAAAAGCCCAAGACATTTTTTTTGTAACGAGGCTCTCAATCTGTCATCTTTCGTCATGTAAATAAACTTCTGTTAAGTTTTCCTCCCGAGTCGCTCACTGCCACGGCTCTCTGCTCCGGACATCGATGGGCCTGCGGTTCGACACCTTACGCTCGGCACCACGCTACCCGCTGGTCGGCTCAAGCAGCAGGCCAGTCGCAACACCACCTATGCCAATTTTGGTTAATGTCAACTTAAGGAGGCGACCACGAGAGCGCCCAGACGTATGCGGCTAGATAGAGAAATAGAGGCATTTATAGATAGAAATAAGAAATGCTTTGCGTTTAAAATAGAAATAGGAATGGGGATACCTAGATCTAGCTCCACATCGTAGCTTATCGCATTGAACTTCGTCTGCGGGGTGCACTTACAAAGCAATTTGCTGTCGTTGTCGCTTTTATATTCCTTGATGTCAAGCACGTGGCCAGCTTCGTGCAAGCGGTGACCGTTCTCTAGAGCAAACGCATGAAAACGCGTACGCCGGCTGGTCAAGCCTTGAAAGCCGCAACGCAATGTAACTGGCATTGCCATTAGTGCACGTGCTCTGTCAGTACTCGCCTTCCCGCCAGGAGCCCAACAGTGAGGAGCAGCGAGTTTGGCAGTTAAAATACAAATATGTTTATTTTACAACACTTTCGCCAATCGGGCCGGTCTCATTTGCAGTCCTGAAAGGGAGGAGGCATCGTGCCTCTGGTCCGCCTCCAAACGAAAGCAAACGCATAAAAGCACAGCACCACGCAAAGAAGCCTAGTCGACTGACGTTCCGACGGTGCTCCTGGGTGTGAATACATGAAAAGAACATGTGTCATCCTTTATTGATGACTTGGCGACCATTGAATGCTGCCACGACCGCAAACGACTGCTGGGGGAGTCTCCCTGGAGCCTGACGAGTGGCCCCGTTATCTGAACACATGTCCGACAGTCGAACGCTTCGTGCTTTGTTCAAGAAACACTGTTGCTGCCGCTTCTCTTTGCCTTGGGCGACAAACGAAACAGCTTACAGCTTGCGATTGTCTAAAAAGAAACGCCGCTGCTACTACTTGAATACGTTGCCGAAAGTAGCAGAGCCTTCTCCGCGTCGTCTGCTTCACATGCCAGTGCTTTCGCTGCCGCCGCTAGGGGCGCTTTTTCGGGAGGGGGCGCCGCTGGCACCGTACAACGGCCGCCCGGTGCCTATTGGGCGCGAGGTCCACCACTGGAGGCGTGGGCGCTGCAATCGCTGTGACGTACAGTGTTGGATCACGTGATCTCGGCTCGCTCTGGCGAAGGGAAGCGGACGGTTGAATACGTTGTTTTTAACCACGACTTCGCGGTGTTTTCACTTTTGAACGGCGTTGTTTTGCTCTCACTTCGTGTGTGCGAACTTCTGGAGACTACAAAATCCTGAAAAGAGCAGTAAATGTTATCGGCGGTGTGGTACTCTTCTGCTCCGTGCCACAGTGCGCACCGTACGCGAAGGAGCCAGGCGTACATGAGCTTTCCCTTTTACCCCTACCCTGCTTTGCAAGAGCATGATGCCGCTGTCGCATGTCTTTATTTGATTTTATTTCAAGCTCGCCGCGTTAAAATGGACATCGAGCACGAACGTTCACATAAAAGCAGAAAGTTTCAGTTTCCGCACGGGAACTTCGTTCGCAACGAAAAATGAGTGTGGAAACGGTTCGGTTATGTATGTTTTAAAATACGACGTAGCAACATGCGTACAGTGGGAAGTTGCCGTCAATACGTTTAAGAATGTGCGCCGTCGTCTGAGTTGTCAGAGATTCAAAATAAAGCCGAAAAGTCCAGTTGTTTTCCCTTTCCGCTATCTTTACCCTATTCCAGTCTATTTCGTGGCCAGTTGCTTTTGCGTGTTCGGCCAGCGCGTTTGACGAAAGCTTTTTTCTTACGTCATACATGTGCCGCTTGAGGCTTTGCTAAAAGTTACTTCTCTCGCCGAGGTAACATTTACCACAGTCTGCGCCACCCTCCTCCCCGGGTGTCCATGTTAGTTCTCCTCATGTGTGTTCCCGACCCGACCACACGGGTTTCCGTCCGCAAATTCAGCTCACGGGGTTCCTTGCCTGTAGATTACGTCTGTAGAATGTGCTCACAGCCACTGGCACTTGTTCTTCTCTGTGTTATTTTGAGCTACAGGCGAAAATGTGGTCAGCTTCGAAAAATGATTCCCCTTCCAACAGCTGCCGCCATGGGCGTCGGCAGGGGGTGCAAAAGGGGCACTTGCCCCCCCTCAAGCCTCATCAGCACTTGCCCTCACCCAAGCTAAACCAGTGCTCTCCCCCTCCCCCAGCCGCGATGCAACACTGGTTTGCACCCCCCAAGAGAAATTCCTGCCGACGACCATGGCTGCCGCGAATGTCATACAGCTCATGAATGAAGCTCTGGACACTGGTATTTTCACTCAAACATGAAATTGTCATTTAGATCACGGTAAGTAAGACCTCGCAGCATGCTCATTAAAGGACGCAAAGTAATACGGCCGGCTGGCACACGGTGCATTTGCTATCGTGATCGATCCCGTGATTGGGATCGCATTTTTCGATTGCAATTGACCCCTTTGTAGAAGCTGTAGAACTGATCCAATCATCCAAAATTCTCACCCCCTGTGTGGCTCGATTGCGAGCGAATGTGCACCGTGACAACCGTCGAAAATTTGCGCAATAAGGGGCAACAGATTAAGATCGTGCCGCAGAGAAGATTTTGCTCGTGTGAAATTTTACCTATAGCTACAACTCTGAATGAGCCACGTGCGTGCGTGTGACTCTCTTGCGTTTGCCTCCAATCAACAGAAAAGTTGCGGCTGCATGCAGCTGTAAGAATGCTCGGTTTCTTTCCAAAAAGCGGGGAATCCGCGTGCGGTGTGCTAAACAGGAATGTAAATTTGCGCATGCTTGTCCCACGGCCCGTTTTTGGATGCAAACCTGCAATGAATGATGTAGCACGGCTGTGCTCATTTCTTGCAGCAAAAATGTGTTCCTTTGCCGCAAGCGCGCGTTAATGCCTGTTTGATGTTTCAATTCGACACAGAATAACTCGTTAGCCTTTACAAAAGCTGTGCGCTCGGACCATAGCAGACGACGCCGGCAATCAGGCTTTGTGAGAAGCGTAAAATTTTTTCGGTGTAGTTATTTAGCATTTCGTACAGTCAGTGAAGAAGCCGCAGCAGTACTTTGCTGATTTCGTCGACGTGAAGTACAACAAGAATCATAAAAAAAAGGAGACGCGAAAGCGGCTGCGGGCTGTGCGCGAGACGGCTGGCGGAGCAATCCAACCCTGCACGTCACAGGGATGCCTCCGCATGGTGGCGCCACGGTATGTCCTCGCGCCCAATAGGTGAGCGTAATGATCACTAAAATAAATATATTTGCTGGAAAATGCAAGTAAGTCCAAAAAAGCGCAACAAGTGACTGAGAAATTCTACAAGTGACTCGGTGAAAATAGAAGCTTATTGTAACCGGAACTGGCAACTCTGACTGCTATGGTCAGTGGGCATAAAAGCTCTCGTGTGTGGGGTTAGCCCTCATGGAACACTCTTTGAATTGCCATTTTTGCTTTAGATTTATTCTCAGTGAACATGTCAATGGGCACAGAACGAAAGCACTCGTGACACATCACGCATGCCAGCCGAAGTTGTCGTTGAGGGAAATTTCCAAATATAGTAAAAGCCCGTTCATTTGACCCCCGGTAATTTGGAAAACTGGATAATTCGGTCGCGTTCTTCGGTTGCAGCAAGCATATTTGTTGTTTAATGGCATCAAACTCATTAATTTGGTCATAATTGGCTGCAACCCGGTGAATTCTGACAGTCCTCGAAGCGGGCCAAGCACGAAACGCCACAAATGTGCAAAGCAAGGGAGTGAAAATGGCATTTGTGAGTAACTGAAACAGCCGCAAGCTTTCTGAAAGGCGTGGTCGCCATCCACAATTTTACCACAATCGCATTGTTGGCGACCAATGCTTCAGCAGCAAACGTGTTTCGTTTTCACTTTTGCTCGGTGCACGTGAACTGGGTGGGTGCTCTCTATAGACCTATTCCATGTTTGTAAATGGCTAGGCACTGTCGACATACTGGGGGCACTTGTAGTGACGTCGCGACGTGTAGGCTCTGCCCAGCTCAAAGCTCGCCACTGATTTTCTCTATTATCAAGTGACAACTGGCACAGCAGATACAAACTGCCTCCGAGTACAGTGCATCGGGTTAGCCTCCTTGCGTTCATGCGGGTGCTGTTCGCGCAGGTGCTGTTCGATAGAAAAAATGCTGTGAGGAAACACCCTTCAAGACACCCTTCTGCAGAAAAAATAGATCCAAGTACCTCCCTTTTTTTACCGAATGCTACTGCTGCGTGTTCGCTGAAACACTGCTGTTTGTCGGACATGAAGGGAGGCCTGTTATCTTCTCGCCCTTCGACTGTGCGCAGGGTTGTCATTCAAACGGCAACCACGCAGCGTGCCCGCTGGAGCATAAGGTAGACAGCTTTGCATATTGTAAATTTTGAAATACACTCAAACCTCGATATAATGAACCCGGATATAACGAAATATCGGTTATAACGAAGTAAATGAAGAGTAGTCTTCCAATAGATATAGTGTTAGGAATAAACCTTTATAACGAATTTTCGGATATAACAAACTTATTTTCGTGTAAGATGCAACTTTGTTATAATGAGGTTTGAGTGTAGAGCAGAAGAACTGCTTTCCTAGATAGGTGTAGGTTACATTGCATGGTAAATCGCCTGATGTAGTAGATAATAACAGTTTATTTCCCCAGGCATTGTACTACCTAGCATGAATGCGGCCATCGGGACGCGAACTATATGAAACAGAATGAAAAAGACAATTTGAATGTGTTTACATGGCTAAACAAGGGTGTAGCTTAGTGTTTGCTAAATGAAGCGTTGGACAAATGTTGCTTCATGAGTGATGTGAAACGGGGCTAAATCTGCTGTGAACTTTCTCTCTGAGTGATCCAATCTTGCTCGAAAAGGCCTTTCTGGCTGCTCCAAGCCTGCTGCAAGAGGCACTTTCGCCTGCTCCCAGGACTGCTCCCAAACCCATGGGCCCTTTTCTGCCACTGAAGCTTACGAATGATGCTTTAAACCAATGATCATAGTGGAGAACCGAGCAATGTCACATTTGTATCGCCGCATTGTGATGCTAATATTGGTGTCACTACACAAGTTTTCTCGGAATACTTCAAACGATTTCTGTGGGATCCCACAGGGTCGCAGAAAGGTATGAAAGGGACTAGGGGCAACTAGCACGAAGCCACAAGGAAATTCACTCAAATTTCTCACAAAGGAACTCTTCTAGTTGAAGAAAAATTCATCCTGGTCTGGGGTGTGAACCTGAGACCAACGACCTTCCTGGGCGATCGCTCTACCGATTGAGCTGACCAGGACTTTAGCAATTGTCAGGGCGAGGGTGAATTAGTCAACAGCTTGAAGCACATTGACACTGAATATGTCAAGTGGAATCTCTAGGCTTGTGCGAATATTCGAATGCTTCAAATATTCGAACGAATATTACGGTATTCGAATTCGATTTGAATTTAAATTCGAAATTTCAAAGTATTCGAAATTAGTCTGCATGGAACCCCATTAACGGTGGTTTCACTGCAGTGGAGGAGTGCTAAGCCGTGAAAACATCGATTCAGGGTAAATTCGCGCTGCTGTGAAGCTTTACTTCAAGGTTAAACGAGCATATTACCCTCACATCCATTCATCATTTTTTAAGTTCGAAAGCTTGTTATACTGGCTTATATGCTCCAAGTACAGTAAATTTTAAAATGTAACATATTTTACAGGTTATCATTTGGATTCTACCCAAAGTCAAACACCGCTACTATTCAAAGTTGTTTCCACTTCCTTTGAACCAAAAAGAATGGCATTTTCACAGGCCTTCTTTCCATTTTTAAAAAAAATATTCTGCAGGTGAGTTGGGTTATGACAAAAATGCCCATTTTTCTTTATAATATGTGATATAGACTATTCAAATTTGATTAGAAATTATTCAACCAAGTCACTGTTCGTTTCGAATTCGCTTTGAACCTAAAATTTACTATTTGCACAAGCCTAGGAATCTCGCAATGAATCCTATGTGGAAGCCCTCGTGGGATTCCGCAGAATGTCCACAAGGAATCCCTTGTGGCAGGGTCTCCGCAGAGCATTTCTGGTGAGATTCCGCAGAACTCATTTGAACTATTCCGTGTCAATGTGCTTCAAGGTGTTGTCTAAGTTGCGTTCTCAGTGCCAATTGCTAGCTTCCTGGTTAGCTCAGTTGGTTGAGCGACCGCCCCAGAAAGACGCTGGTCTTAGGTTCGATCCCTGGACCAGGATGAACTTTTTGGCAACAAAACAGCTTTCTCTCTGAGAAATCCGTGTGGACTCCTGAGTGGCTTCGTGCTACCAACGGGTGGTTGTCAGTTATTCGTTTCATCAGCATTCTCGCGAGTGCTTCAGGACCATTTTGCGAGTTTCAGACTTAATTCGTTGATGGTGCACGCAGGTGATCAAGCTGCGGAAGTGCCCGCTGGGCTGACAGTGGACATTGAGACGATCACGCTCCGCGAGGAGCCGCCCGCGATGCGGCCTGAGATGCTGGAGGATGAAATGATCCCGTTCGAGGCAAGTGCATTTCACCTCAATTCAGGGACTGCTGGGAGCAGCCATGTTTCGAGCCACGCAACATGACAGACAGCGGTTCAGACAGAAAATGCGACACTGTAGCGCTGCTTGGGCGAGTTGATGGAACAGATGTGTCACACACTGATATCAGGTGACAGTACTCGCGGCATGGACTAGTGGAGATAATAATAGTACATGAGACTCCCGCTGAACAGAACCTGAAGGGAACGGGGAAACATGTTTTGTTCAACAGGAGTTTCGTCTGCTGTCTCAGGTGAACACGGATGCAGAATTCAAGTACAAAATGAATCATATTACCGGTGGTTCTTGCAACTAAGCCGCAATTTCGTTTACTGTAATTGGATTAGATGATAATCAGTGATGGCTTAGGCATGCGCAATTTCTGCACGTTGCTCCCTAGTTTTAGTAGGTGCTGTCATCAACATTGTTTATTTCACGTACCCTCTTCACAAACTGCAAAGCTGACATGCCAGCGCCTCGACGAGGCCGTGTGGTTTTGCACTTCTAGCAGTTCTGGTTGTCGCACAATGCAAGAATGCTGGTGCACTATAGTCGGGTACAACTTTAGAAGAAAGCGGCATTTTCCCTTCAAAGGCGGATGCACACGAGCCTCCACCAATAGGTGTGCACTTCAGGTGACCCCGCCGACAGAGAACATGCCGCCATCGTTGCTGCCAACGACCGATCGTTGGCAAAACGTTGCTTTTTTGAGCGGGACTATTTTTTTAGTCGTGGAGGCAATTGGCTGCTGCACTTCGGCCATCTGAGCAGGGCCTCTCCTGTGTTCTAAAGTTGTACCCGACATTAGTAGATATTGTAAACATCATCACGCTGTTCTATGTGCACTTCCAGTGATCTCCACATTACCCTGTCTCATGTGAGCTGATCCATTTTATTCCTGCATACAGAGAGCACATTAATGTATGGCATCAGTTGTTTGGCACTTGTTTGCAATGGCTTATATTCACATCCTCATGGTTCGGCTCCGCGGTTACTACCTGTCCTAAGTAGACGTACTCCTTTACAACTTCCAGTGTCTCGCCACCTATCGCAAAGCGCTGTTCTCTGCCAAGATTGTTCCACATTACTTTAGTTTTATGCATATTAATTTTCAGACCTACTCTTCTACTTTCCGTATCCAGTTCAGTAATCATAAGCTGTAATTCGTCTCCCGCGTTACTCATCAATGCAATGTCATCAGCGAATCGCAGGTTACTGATATACTCCCCATTAACTCTTATCCCTAACTCTTCCCAATCTAGGGCCCTGAAAACCTCCTGTAAACACGCAGCGAGCGATGGAAAGGAAAATGATAGGTGTAACCTTAAGAGACAGGAAGAGAGCAGAGTGGGTCAGGGAACAAACGGGGGTTAAGGATATCATAGTTGAAATCAAGAAGAAGAAATCGATATGGCCCGGGCACGTAGCACGTCGGCAGGATAACCGCTGCTCATTAAGGGTAACTGACTGGATTCCAAGAGATGGCAAACGCGTGAGGGGGAGACAGAAAATTAGGTGGGTAGATGAGATTAAGAAGTTTGCAGGTATAACGTGGCAGCAGAAAGCACAGGACCGAGTTGATTGGCGAAACATGGGAGAGGCCTTTGCCCTGCAGTGGGCGTAGACAGGCTGATGATGATGATGATGATATTCACATCCTTGACCCTCAAAAGGGTTCAACGTAGCAGGAGCGTCTGTTGGCTGTTGCCTTTACAACATGTTTATGAGACCTTGTGGGATGTGACCTAGGCTTGTGTGAATATTTGAGCACTTCAAATATTCAAACGAATATTACAGTATTCGAATTCGCTTCTGTTCGAATTTAAATTACCGCAAATTTTGAAGTATTCGAAATGAACGAATAGGTATATATTAGTGCACATAATTTCCCTGCAAAGGTGGTTTCACTGCAGTGGAGGTGTGATATACTGTGACTACACCTCTCCAGGGGAAATCTGCACTGCCACAAAGCTTCACTTTACGGTTAAATGAACATATTACCCTCACATCGATTCATCATTTTTTTAAGTTTAAAAGCTTGTTATACCTTCTCATATGCTCCAAGTATAGTAAATTTTAAAACGTTACGTACTTTACAGGTTATCACTTGCATTCTACGGAAAGTCAAATCCTGCTAACATTCAAAGTTGCGTCCACTTCTCTTTGAATCCAAAAGAATGACATTTGCACAGGCCTTGTTTCAATTAGAAAAAATATTGTGCGAGTTAGTTGGATCATGACAGATAAGCTCATTTTTCTTTATAATATGTGATATATAGTATTTGAATTCGATTCTAAGTTACAGTAGAACCTCGTTGATACGTTTCTGAAAAAAACACGGAAAATAAACGTACGATCCGGGAAAACGTATGATCCGAATCATACGATCCGAATCGGGTTAATTTAATTTTCGTGATTGCGATCGTAGGAGCCGGGAAATCGTATTAAGCGGGAACGTATCAACGAGATTCTACTGTATTTGACCAAATTAGTATTTGCTTCGAATTCGCTTTGAACCAAAATTTACTGTTCGCACAAGCCTAGTGATGTCACCTTTAAAACACCTGACATTGTGAACCCATTTGATTCGCTCTACAGCATCTTTTGTGAATAGCTTAGAGCGTATACATCTAGATTGCACCATGTTGCATGGCATTTAAGTAAGCACAATAGTAGTGTGCTCACTGCCTTGGCTTAGATTCTAGCGATGAAAAATCTGGCAACACGGGGCGTCACTAGAGCCATCGTTTTGATAGGCTGTACGAAGAAAACATGACCGCTTGTCGAAGTGTTGGCTCCAGTGCAACACCCAATCTTCACGAGTTTTTCATCTCTTCAAGCTTTCGTCTTCCCCTGAACCTTTCTTGGAGGCCAGTATGTGTTATGCAGCAAAAGCCATAGGTCGGTGAAAAATGTGGAGCTCACTCAAGCTCGCTCACGAAATATAGTTTGGGCTTAAGGCTCAGCCGGACTCAGATTTACCAAAATTTTTTCACCACCGGACTTGCTCGGACTCAAACACACCAAAATACTATTACTCGCTCGGACTCACTCGCACTCAGACTCACGGCTTGAGTTTCCTGGCTTATGTTAAAAGCTCATTGAAATGAAGTCGCATCTTATAGAAAAATGCCTTTGTTACATCCAAAAATTCATTATAAATGTATATTTGTAGCACAGTATGAATGTTAATGCAATTTCTCATCCTGCTTATTTACAATAGAAAATTTGTTATATCTGTATTACCATTTGAGGTTTGAATTATCTGCAATCTTTTTAACTCCTGGAGAGTGCTGTCACAGACTGTTATGGCCAGTGCATTCTATTAGCAATGTGTCGTGTATTCACGCAATGAATTGGTGGAGTCCAGTGCTGCTTGCCAGCGTGCTTTCGTGTGTGGTGATTGGAGTGTGCCGTGCCTTGTGCGGCCTTCACAGGCTGACGACGGGGGTGAATTTTTGAACGAACTGGAGAAGCTGATGGCACCACAGGACAAGCCGCAGGCAGTGGCCCCTGTAGCAGCCGTAGAAGAACCCCTCGCCGCGGAAGAACCCGTTGCCAGGCCGATCTCACCCATTCTCAGGTGGGCTCTGTACGATAGGATTGAGTGAAGATGCGTTGAGGACTAGCCTCCTGAGACCCAGCAGTGGGAAATTTGTCCAATATATTGGACACCGGAACACAGCATGCAACAGTATTTGAAGCACTTGCCCCCTCCTTAGAAGCACTTTTTTTTAGCTGCTACTGGGACGTGTACTGCCATATAGTGATTATAGTCAAAGTCGCTGCGTTTCCCGCGTTTTCAGGATCGTTGGAAATGGCGAGATTGAGCACGAGTGACTTTTACGGCAGCCACCTAGGAAGTGGGTCAATTTTTACACAAATTCTTGCATGTGTTAACGTATTTAAACATTAATTTATGTTTGTACAAACTAGAAAAACACGAAAAAGCACACATCTGTGTACCCCCCTACCTTCTGTTTCCAAAAAAAGCCCCCCTAGGGTCCCAGTTTTCAATATATTGGGCAACATGCCGTGGGTAAAAGTACATGCAAAATGATGAAACATGCATTGGAAGGAGCTCTACCTAATACAGGTGTCATACGGTGCACTGTTGATCGCAATTAAGCCCAATCTCGATCAAACTGCTCAACAGTGATTGCCTCACTTCAGCAGGCCGCGAAAAGAAGCCCATCGTAATCAAGAATATTGATCTGTATCAGGTCCACTCGCGATCAAGAGTGGCCGTTTTACTCCATATATAAGAAAAATTTATTCATCAGTTTAAGTCTTGAAGATGTCCTCGCAGAAGTCTGGCATTTCCTTCACGTCTTTGCGAGAACCAGACCCTTTCCAAGTGCTTGGATGGCCTTGTGTCAGTACACGTAGACAAACACTGTGGCATACCTTCCCAGCACATTCATTGCAGCTACATTTTGCAATATACAGTTGAAACCACTTATAAAGATACCGGTGTTAACAATATATCGGTTGTAACAATGAGAAGCTGCTGCACCGTCAGCTTTTGTATGTGAAATAACCTGCTTACAGCAATGCCCGTATGCAGCATTATCGGTTATAAACAATGACTTCTGGCTGTTGGTAGTCTGTGCCGAAACGTAATGAAACGCTAAATCCACGAAAAGAAAGAAGAAAATGAAAAATTTAAGCTGCCGAACCCCTGCTCACAACCCCAGTGTCCTCAGATTCGCGGTATGCTTCACCGCATAGCGGTTTGGCATTGCGGCGAAGCTGACTTTTGAAATCTGCTACGGCGCGGGAGCAGTGGTGGCTTCCGTTAATGCACTTTCGGACATGCAGTTTGAGTAAGAAGTTACGGCTTGAGAGAGTTTTCATGTCCAAACTTCAGGTGTCATATATTGGCTCTCTGAGGCTTGTGGCGGTCCCGTGAAAGCGTCTCAATTTTCAAGCATGTCCGAAAAATTGGCAGCTTTGTCATCTTTATCACTGATGTCTGTTGGCACATCTTATCCAATATTATAGTTTTCTCGCAACAGCCTGCCATCACCTATTTTGCTTTTTTTCGTGCAGCCCATTTATAGGAATTATCGGTTATTATTATAAAAATTTTGCGGCACTTGAGTACTGTTATGAGTGGGTTCGACTGTATCAGGCAGAAACATTGTGGGAACGACGCGTGAAAAGGGGATGCTTGTGGGTAGATGTCTGTACATTCTTTGCTGGGACTGAGCTCCAGAGGTCTTGTTAGCGGGGATAGTGTATTAGAGAACATTATGTGTAAGCAAGGTATATGAGCACGAAAAATCTACTGATGGTACATTTGGGTGGTTGTTTGAGGCCGCTTTGGAGGCTCCGAAAAACTGATCTGAGAAAGTGACCTAGCATTACTCTTGAAATGAGCAGTGCAATACATGATAAGGAACATGACTTGCACACCTGCTTCTTCTGGTTCTAGAGCTTTAAAGCTGTTGAGTTCACCACTTCCAAGCACGGTCAGAGCACTCTGAAATGACCGCCCAAATATGCCATGAGAGACAGAGCACAAAACGCAACCTGACAAATGACGATGCTATGTGCCCCCTGTTCTAGGGTTGAAAGCAGAACGCCCCCGCCTCGTCTCACAAGTCCTCTCGGCAGCCCGTTGCCGAGGCTGGGAGCTCCCACCGTTGAGCCCGAGGCCGGTGAAGGGATGTTGGCCGAGCCATTACCCGGAGCCGAGCCGTTACCTGGAGCCGAGCCATCGACGGAAGCCGAGCCAGCAACGAGGGCAGCCGAGGACGAGTTGCAGGGAGCCGCGCCTATTGTTCCCGAAGCTGAACCACCTGCGGATGCTGTTCCGCTGCCGGTGCAACCGGACGTTGATGCTGCGGCTGTGGCAATGCCTCCGCCAGCGCCGAGCCCTGAATCTACTCCCACTCCACCACTAAGTAAGTGTGGAGTACTCGCAGTGTACCACAACATTGACAATGCAAATGTGAAACATTTACACCGCTAAGCCCTGTTGTATCGTATGAATGTCTATACAACAGTTGTGTATGAAGGAAGAAAATGTAATGATAACATTTTGTATGTAATAAAAACTATTTTGTTTCGATTATGGTATGAATCAGATTTTTAATTGGAGCACCACATGGTGTAAATTGAGCTTTAGTATGAACCAAAATATGATACTCTCAAATGTGTGACTTTTTTTCTTGTAGAATTTAGAAACTTCAGTGGCCTCAAAATATTTTAAATGCAAATTATACCTTCCATAGAGTAAGTAGTCATTACTGAGATATTCATACACAGCACGAGATTACAATGGAAAAAATGCTAACATAGAACATTATGGTGAAATTTTTGGAAGTGTATGTCGCAGAAAAATTGCAGTAACATTATTAAGCTTCAAATGCCTTACACAAATGTGCTTAATATGTAAATCAAATTTGATATTGAAACGAGAAGCAATACTCTCAAAGTAAATTTTCTGACAAACGACACTCCAGTAACATTCTGCAAAATTCAGATGTCTCCCATGGGACCAAAGCTTTTTCTCTGAAATATTCTAGATTTTTTTTTTCAAGTACATTTGAGATGGTCACCAAAATGGTGGGATGTTTGGCATGGAATGACCCATTGACAATAGAAAATTATGTCCCCTATGTTTTTCTTAGATTCATTATCTACTGACTTCAGTAGAACCCTTCTAATAAGTTTTTTACAGGACTGCTTAAAATAAACGCAGTAGCAGGGAGATATATAACATGTAGGCTTGTGCGAATATTCGAACGAATATTGCAGTATTCGAATTCGCTTCGATTCGAATTTAAATTATTGAAAATTTCGAAGTATTCGAAACGAACGAATAGATGCATATTAGTCAGCATGTAACCCTCCTGTAAAGGTGGTTTCACTGCAGTGGAGCGGTGCTAAGCCGTGAAAGCACCTATCCAGGGGTATATTAGTCCGCATGTAACCTCCTGTAAAGATGGTTTCGCTGCAGTGAAGTGGTGCTAAGCCGTGAAAACACGTATCCAGGGGAAATCCGCACTGCCGTGAAGCCCCACTTCACGGTTAAATGAAAGATATTACCCTCAAGCTTGTTATACCGGCTTATATGCTCTAACTATAGTAAATTTTAAAACGTAACATATTTTACAGGTTATCACTTGCATTCTACCGAAAGTCAAATTCTGCTACTATTCAGCGTTGTTTCCACTTTCTTTGAAGCAAAAAAAAAAATGGTGTTTGCACAGGCCTTGTTTCCATTTTTTAAAAAATATTGTGTAGGTTAGTTAGGTCATGACAAGTATGCCCATTTTTCTTTATATTATGTGATATATACTATTTGAATTCGATTCGAAATTATTCGACCAAAATCACTATTCATTTTGAATTCGCTTCGAACCTGAAATTCACTATTCGCACAAGCCTAATAACATGGACATGGGGTTGTTATTAGTACATCTGCCCAGAAATGTCTATTGCTGATGGTGGCACTATTCCTTTTTGACAGCTTCGTAAATCGTATATCAGACGATAAACTGGTTATCTTACAGTGCTGCTGGTACTGTGAAATCTCGATACAACGAATCTCAAGGGAGGGCTAAAAATCATTCGTTATTTTGAAAAGTCGTTGTAGTTAAAGTATTAAAAATTTATGCAAAAATCATAAACGCAACAACGTCAATCGCCTACCTGTGCATCCACGATCGCGTTGTACTCTAATAAGCCTCAAAAAAACAAACACATGAAATATTACGGAACCAGTGCACTCGAAGAACAGCGCGATCTTAGCCTGATGAGTGCAGCTCGACTGCCCGAGACGAACTCTTAGGCGTGCGCATCCTTCTTACGCACTTGAAGCATCGGCGTTAGATACCGATTGTTCGCGTTGGTTCGCGCACGCAGTGTAAACGTCGTCTTCGCTTTCGCCGCTGTTTCCTTATGACGACAAATGATATGGATCTTATCGGTCGCCAGCTAAGCCGACGTGCATACTTCGTCGTCACACTGTGCGTAGTGTTCAAAGCGTTTGTGAAGCATGCACGGGTGAATCATCGGCGACTTCATCCCATAGGTCACTCGCGTCGCATTTTTCACTGTCGCCGCATTCCTTTCATGCTGCTTCCGGAGCTCGTCATGAACGTACAGCCACCAGTCCGAAGGCGAGAAAACAGCCGTGTAACAAGCGCACAGATAAAGCTGCCCTACGAAACGAAGGCACGCGGCGAAACGCCGAAACCTGACGCGAAAAATAAGTGCAGGCGATGGCGATGGCGATAGGGCTACCGCACATTTGCCTAGGGCAGGTGGGGCAGGCGCGAAGAGCAATACGCGAGCGTTCTGATGACGATGATAGCGGCAGGTACTGAGCTGGGCGTTGTTTCTACAGCCGCGAGTAACTTTTTGAAATTGCTATTCGTTATTATGAAGTGTTATGGATATACAAGGGCAATAAAATTCGGTACGTTATTCTGAAACATTCGGTATTCTGAAATTCGTAGTAGTGAAACATTTTTACATTAAACTAATGGGCATTTGGAGGGGGATTTTCGAAAAATTCGTTAATCTGAAAAAAATCGTTAATCTGAGGTTCACTATAACGAGATTTGACTGTATAAAGAAATGGTAAAAAAACTTTTCTCACAATTGTAAAATCAAGGTGTCTTGAATTCGATTCAAGGATAACATTAGGCAGGTATCTGCCTGGTTAGGATAACAGAAAACTGGAGAAAAGAGAAAAAGCTCCAACCAAAATTTATTTTAAAAAACCTGACGTTTTGAAGCCCGACTGGCTTTTTCTTCAGGAGTGATAGGGCCCGAGATGTGCAGCGCTTATATATGACTTCTTGCAGTCGGTGCGAGATTTGCGGTGACTCGTCACAAGCCCTGGCAGTAGAGGGAGAGCAGTGTCCCTGTGGTGTGGTTGGACGTTTCCCACTGTCTGCTGAATGTGCCAGTATTCGAGGACGAGCCGTCGGCGAAGGTTCCTCTCTTTTTCCAAGATCACCGCACCGTCGGAACTGATATGGTGGTCAAACCGCCTGCAGTGCTCTGCCACTGCGCTTCGTTCACTGTTTGATTGACGGAGGTCGTTCTTGTGCTGCATCATTCTTTCATGGAAGTTCTTGGTTTCCTCAATGTAGGAAGCGGGGCAGTCGGTGCACGTGATTCGGTACACGATGTGCTGTGCTTTTTTTGCATGTGCGCGGTCGTTGGGCTGAGGGATGAAACTGCCAGTGGTGGTGGATGGCTTGTGGGCAACTTCGACTTCTGCCTCTCTTAGTATACGGGCTATTGCTTTGCTGGCACCCGCGATCTAGGGAATCGACACATGCAATCGTTGCGGCGCCATTGGTTTCTTGTTTGCCCCGTCTTTGCTCTTACGGAGGGCTCTGAATATACGCCTTTTCATAGCCATTGGTGCCAAGGTCACGGATTATTTTCTCCCTTTCTTCCTTCCACCGCTGTGGTGACGAGCAGATTCTTTCGGCCCTGCTAACAAGGCTTTGAACCACGGAAAACTTGTAGCAGGTGGGGTGGTTCGAGCTGAAGTGGAGGTAGCATCCTGCGTGGGTTGGTTTCCTGAAAACCGAGACAGAAAGACCCTGTTGTTGCCTTCCCAGCAGTACGTCCAGAAACGGGAGAGCTGAATGATTCTCCGCTGGGAACTGTATGGGAGGCTCTACGGAATTCAAGCGGGTGAGCAGGTTGTTGACCTCGCCAGACTTCACCACGCAGTGGCAATCACCCACATAGCGAACAAACAGCTTGGGTTTGGGGTCAAACACGGAAAGCGCCCGCTTTTCAACGTCTTCCATCACGAGGGCTGCCACCGTGGCCAGTATCGCGGCTCCCATGGCGGTCATACTAGTCTGCTTGTAGAAGGCGTTGAATGAAAAGTAAGTGCTGGAGAGGCAGAATTCCAATAGCCGGCATATCCGAACAACTGAAAGTGTTCTGTCGTTCAGCGTGGAGTTGTCTTCGAGCTTCCAGCGGGTCACGGAGAGTGCGAGGGGGACGGGCACGCTGGTGAAAAAGGAAGCCACGTCGAACGACACCATGCAGTCGGTTCCATTCAAACTCATGTTGGACGCAATTTCCACGAAGTGTCCCCGAGTGGCAGATGTAGGTTTCCATCTTTCCGGTCAGAGGTACGGCTATCTTCTGAAGACACGTTGACAAAGCCCGTATGGGGAATGAGGGAAATCGACTATGGGTCGAAAAGAAATTCCGGTCTTATGAACTTTAAGGAGGTCGTAGATACTTGGGGCAAAGCCATTTCTGCATATCAACCTGAGGTAAAGGGTTTTGGATTCGGGAAGCTGATTGAACATTTCAGACAAAAGTCTTTAACCGGGTTTGGATTTGTGGAGTTGGATCCTTTTTGATTTGGAGTAAGCCTCCCTGCTCAGAAGCTCTCCTGCTTTCTTCTCGTAGTCAGCGCGATCCATGACGACTGTGATGTTTCCTTTGTCGGCTGGGAGGACTACAATGGTCTTGTCGTTCTTCAAATTTTTGAGTGCCTTCATTTCGTTGTCAGGAATGTTGTTGCTTTGCAGGGGGCGGCGCCAGGATTTTTTCGCTGGGGGGGGGCATCCACGACAAGTAAGTTTCATCAGGGGGGCAGGGAGGCTGGGAACATATGCATTGTGTTTTGACTATGCTTGCTCTTGGGGGGGGGCAAAGGGGGGGCAGGCGGAAATTCTGGGGGGGCTCGAGCCCCCCATACCCCGCTGGCGCCGCCCCTGTCAATGCTTTGGCGAGCCGGTATCTTTGAAAGAATTTCTATTGACTTGAGTGTTGTCTCTTGATGGGCGCCGACTTCAAGGTGTTGTATCACGTCCTTGACTGCTGCGACTATTTTGGAGATAGGGGGAGTGGCTGAGATGTTGAAACCATGTCCCATGGCTAGTGTGGCTGATTTTGGAGTTGAGAGATGACGGGATGAGAGGTTCGTCACAAAGGTGCTTGGGGGAATTGTCGGCGTTTTCTAGTCGCGAATTATGTCGCAGAGCTTCTTGTCTTGGGTTACCTTGTGTTTCTTCACCTCGGTGGCAGCTGATTTCATTGCGAAATCCTCCAGTGATGGCATTATGTAGGGGATGTGATGCTCCAGCTGGCGTCGGGCGAAGAAAAGGTCCAGCTCTTTTTTCTTGATGGTTGTATTGCACTCGTGTATGCGTGCGGTGAGTAAGCGCTGTTCAGTTTTCACAATGATCTGGATGCTTTCGGACGAAGAAACTGGGCGATTCACCGCTCAAGAAGAAGCCGGTCAGGCTTCAAAGCGTTGTGTTTCTTAAAATAAGTATATGTTGGAGTTCTCTTTTCTCCAGTTTTTGAAAAAATTCGTTTGTAATAAAATGTTGTTACCTTGAAATATTTATTTTTCTGGAACACTTCGTGTGCGGCATTTGTAGTGATGAGATTTTGGGAAGATGTGTTGGTGCAAACTGATGATTATTGTGGTGCATATTGTAGCTGAAGAACTAATAAATAGGCAAAAAGAGGGCAGAAAAAATGTGGGGACTTTGAACAAAGCTGCACAAAGCTTGGCACAGCGAAGCACTCCCCGTCGACCGACACGTCTAGCTTCAACACGTCTAACTTCCTCCTCAGGAGTACGCATTTTCTTAGGACGTCCCATGAGTCTCTGCACACATTTGGGTGGAGCTAGGCTATGCACTACAGAGCAGAGGTTGTGCGCGATGTCTCCTGTCGGTGGTCGTGACTTAGCTACTGCGCATGCGTGGCTTGGCCAGGTGGCGTGGTATCTGGTTGCTAAAAGACGCGATGCTTGCTTCCTCTTTTTTTCTATCTTTTTTTCTCGCTTTCTACTTCTTTCTCTCTCTTTCGTTGTTCTCTCTGTCTGTCTACATTTTTCTTTCTGCATTTTTCTCATTCTTTCTGTGCTTCGCTCTACTCTCTCCCCTCCTCACTTCACTCCTCCTCTCCATCCCATCTCTCCTCCTCACGCTCACTTCCCTTTCCCACCCTCTTGCTTCACTATACTATACAAGGCTATGCTATGCTCGGTGCTATGCTATACATGGCTATGCTGTGCCCTCTTGATTCACAATACTATACAAGGGTATGCTGTGCTCGGTGCTATGCTCTACAAGGCTATGCTATGCCCTCTTGCTTCACAATACTATACAAGGCTATGCTATGCTCGGTGCTATGCTATACAGTTGATCCCGGATATATCGAACTCGAAGGGGATCGCGAAATAGTTCGATATATCGATAATTCGAAATACAAAATAGGCGTATTTAAGGCTTAAATTAAAGCATTGCAGGCCTCGAAAGTTTTCGGAAATCGTAACAAGCGCTAACATTACAGTTCGCTAACAGTATGCTAAAGAACAAGGTGACAACTTCTTTTGCAAGTTACCGCACTTTATTTCGCACGAAAATAGTCCGTAAACATGTCTTGCTTCACGCACGCCGTCAAGTTCATCGAGTCATCCATCATTGCAAATAAGCAAGTTCAGCACCGTCGGCCACAACAGCGGTGATTGCACTGTAGCGCGGTAAATGGTTATTGGAGGCAGCGGCAGCGTTGATATCTTCATAACCGCACGGGTCCACTTCCGCGGGCACCGGCAACGTCAGCCGTTATCTCGGCATCGATGCTCTCAGAAACAGCTACGTCGTCATCCGCACTGATGAAGTCGCTCGCTGCGCTCCCGTCCGAGATAGCGCCCGGAAATGCTAATAATTCGCAAAATTCACTGAGGCACCGAACGCCGTTGTCAGCGGCAACCAAAGTCGTCACCTGGCACCAAATTCGATTAGGAAACAGTTCACGACGGTGCTTTACTAGACGTCGTTCCAAGCACCAGTCATCATTTTTATCGCCACGAGTGGGTCAATGCTTAGTTCGGCTACCGAATAAGAATTTATCAGTACAGGAACGAAGCAAGAGGTACACAAGTCCACAAGCCGCAAGAGACACCGCTGCCCACGAACAACAAACGATCCAAGCCCTCACCGTCGACATGTTGGTGATAGCGATGGCACTTGTGGCTTTGTAACTTGGCGCTAAAAGCAAGAAAAGCGTAGCCTCCGAGATGTGCGTTTTAAAAACCAAAAACGACCAAAATACGTCACGAGATTGCGGATCTCGAAGGCCATGCTTTTCGTGTCCGCGTGCCGTCGTGCGCGAACGGAAGGGAATGCGAACATTGCGATGAGGCCGCCGAGTCGCTTCGCATTCTCATTTTGACGCCCTCGGCAATCGGCCTCTGAAAACACCATGTCCATGCGTTAAAACCTGCAGATCGCGCATCAAACATACCGCTGCATTCACATGCGCGGCGCAACAAGCCAGATCAACGCTATGGATATAACACCGCTTTTTCGTCACCAGCACGCGAAAAGGGATCGGAACGCGGCCTAAAAATGATCAATATTGGTTAGGAAAACTGCACTTTCTGGGCTTCGGGCGGCGCAGCGTTCGATATAGCGGATGTCTCGCCGTGCGGGAGTTCGATATACGCGTGCACCAGCCCTATACTTTTGCATGGGAAGTTCAAGGGGATTTCTCAACTGTTCGATATAGCCAATAATTCGATATATCCGAGTTCGATATATCCGGGATCGACTGTACAAGGCTATGCTATGCCCTCTTGCTTCACAATACTATACAAGGCTTTGCTATGCTCGGTGCTATGCTATACAAGGCTATGCTATGCTCTGCTCGTGTGCCCGGACAGCTGAGTGGTTAGGACCTTCCGATTGAAGGTCCTAACCACTCGGCTAGGGAAAGACCTAGGGTTCACATCCCGCCTTGTGAAGGTTTTTTTTTTTTTGGGGGGGGCTAGAATTTTTTCTCGTTCTCTTTCTTTATATCTTTCTCTCTCTGTACTTGTTCACAGGGTGATTACAGGCCACGCCGTAGCGGTGAGTAGTCGGATCCGCCCAAATTCTGTGGCACGTACCCCTTCGTGATGATAGTTTTCGGGCATGGTCACACACTTTACGCCGAGCTAGAACAGCGTCACTGTTGAAACTTTTTCTCGTCCGCCTTTTCTGTTCTGTCTTTTCTTCGTGGACTTTTTAAGAGAGATGCTCTTAAAGCTTGAGGTAAACCGTTGGGTACCTGCAAAAAACACTCCGCTTCGTTGCTTACCACCAGAGCCGTATATCCCCTTTGGGAGAGTTCGGCGCTCCTTTGATCTCGCCGCCAGTCTGGCAACTGCTGCACTAGAGTCTGGCAACAGCGCGCTTCCGCGCCGCCGACGCCATTTTGTGCCAAGATTTCGCGTGGTGCTGCGCCCGTGAAGTCGATGTCGGCAGTTATGCTTCGTTTGTGACCGACCTGGGGCATCTGCTGCATTCGTGCACGTGTTGGCTGCGGAGAACATTGTAAACATGCACGGAAATCGCAATGGAAACTTGCTGCAGCTGCTCAAACTCGCCAAAAGAAAGGGTTCGCCCTTTACCGTTTTCCGCAAGGCGACAGGAATCGAGCACGGCGCCGCGTTCGGGAAGTAGCAGAACCGTATAAACGGCTCTGGTACTTCCGAAATATACGGCTCTGGGAAGTACGACCGAAGCGAAATAAATGGAAAGCAAATGACAACTCGCGCTTCTGTGAGGTAAGTGTGAAAATTAGTCGGCCCAATATGATGTGCGTTCATGGTGTACATACTTGTGAGCGCATCCGTTCCAGTGGACCTGCAAAATTTGATTAAGTGGTAATGCTTGGCCCAGCTGTTTACCTGAAGGTATGCAAATCAAGACAGACTTTCCTTCAGTTCAAACTCACCCCGTTTAGCATGAGTGCATTTGTACAGCCAATATTGGAACAGCCTTCATCCCTTCAAGCCCTGCTAATTTCGAGCGATCAAACGTCTTTTTCCACGATGATGCCTTTGCCATGGCCCGCCACTGATCATGTAGCAAGTTTAAATAACCGAATCAAGTGCATACCTCGGGTGTTAGTTCACGAAGACACACGAGTGATAAATAATCTATCACATGTTTCACTGCGCATTAGCAAAAACTTCAGGTGCTGACGCCCGCCGAAGTAAATGCGCTGTATTTTTCTCGGTAAGCGACGCATTTCAGTTTTTACTGGCTAGCAGTGAAAGCTTTGATTAAAGCACGCACAGACAAAACCTCGTTGCGTTGTCAAGAGAGCGTTTGTATCAAACATTTAATACCGAAGGTTATATACATGTCGAAATATGGAACGTACAATGCCTCAGTGCCTAACAGGCGATTTTGATTTGGTTCCTATAAAATAAACTGCAGCAGTACTCGAAGCACAGCGAGGTGCAGGGAAAAGCTGCTGATCTCCTGCGAATTAAAACAACAATGCGCAGTTCATTTACACTCGCCCACGCCGTCCTGCCTTTGACGCATGTTAGGCTAGGCTTCTTTAAAGCTACCTTTTTGTGAACATGTTCAAATACGCGCGTTATCTGCAGTTATTTTTTTCGATGAAAGCTAGCCAGAGACTGAACGCTCGCTCGCCAACGCGAGCTTAGGGCGCCTCGGCACAAAATGGCGGACAGCGCCGCCGCTAAATTTGGATGGTTGTTGGCTCCGCCCCTCCGCCGAACTCTCCGAAGGATATACGGCTCTGCTTACCACGCTCCATTGCTTACCATGCTCTGTTGCTTATCAGCTGCGCCCACCAATCGTGACAGTCCGCACAGCCGCACGTGACATCATCGCTTGGTCAAAGGTAGACCGATCACAGAGGCCGTGAAAAGCCAGGTGAACTGCAGAAACTTTGCGATGCCACCAATCGTGGAGGTAGTGCAAAACAGCGTTAGGTGCAGGAAACGTCTGGAGGGGGGCGAGTGGAAAAGACTGAAGAAGATAGCTTTTGCCTTCGAGCTGTCTTATGTGAATGCACAACGGATACTGTAGGCTTTTTCCTAGTTTTATTCAAATGATGTTTCTATAAGCAATGTATTTTTATAAGCGACAGCATAAAAAGGTATTTGTTGTACGGTCAAACCCCTTTATAAGAGACACTGATGTAAGAGACAAATGAGTATAAGACACCAGTGTGCTTACATTGAAATAGGGGTTGATAAGAAACTGCATACATGCTACCCTGCTTATAAGAGACACCTCATATAAGAGACAAGAATTGCTACCCGGTGCATGTCTCTTATAAAGGGGTTCAACTGTATTTGTATATACAAGAGCCATAAGCTCTTAAAGCTCGAGGCAGAACATCCGGTGTCCGCAAAAAGCCCTCCGCGCCGTTGCTTATCATGCTTTGTCACTTATCAGCCACGCCCACCGACGGAGATAGTTCGCAGCCGCCGTGGCGACTTTGCCTGCCGCGCGAGCCAAGTACGAGCGACGAAAGGCCTGCACTTCTACCGGGGCTGCCACACCCAGCTTTGCACGTTAGTTCTGGCGCCGGAGTTTGAACGTTCCAGCATGGTCTGTGACAGGCTGTGGTTCGACTCTACTCTGTCTACCGTAAGGAAAGGCCCAGCATCAGCCAAGAGGGCCACCTTAAGCCCCTAAGATCAACCAGCTTCACTGTTTCTTAAGCTTTACACAAGGCTTGTGTAAACTTCTTAGTCGATCGTAAACACAGTGATTCCACTGCTGCGCCAAAGTGCGCCAAATCAGATTTACTGCTCCATCCTGATAATATCAACAGAAATTGCGCCAAACTGCACCAAAGTCTCGGATTTTTTATTTTATTTTTTTTGGGAGGGGGGGGTATATCACGAGCAATAGCCACGCGTGCAGCGTGTTCTCGGGGCGGCCAAAGTCACAACCACGCACCAAGAATTATTCCGCTGAATAAACAGCAGTCGCGCGTGCGTCCTAAGTAATCCATGATGCTGTGCTCGGTGCCGACACAGCTTCTGTTGTGCAAGTTGGCCCAACGGCAAAACACGCTCTCCGCAGAGTCTCGTGACGTTTTGGCCAATCGGTAGCGTGTAAGTGTGGCGGCGATTCATCGGTGGACGTCGTCCGTTCCGGAAACGCTGCTGATAGCTCGTTTCAAGAGTCGCACTTCTCGTAATTAAAACAATTTTCACTAATAACTGGCAGAATGTTTGTCACGTCTATTTCTGGACATCGCGGAATGAAATCTGGGAACACCATAGGAATAGATACAATGTTACACCTCCACCCCTCGATTTCCAGGATCGATAGCTGATGGTTAAAAAAAATTATAAAATCACGGTATCGCATTCATAGTAAAAGAACTCGTTGTTGGGCTAGTTGGTTGTTGATTTCCAAAAAATAATTAGAGCACAAACACACGGCACATTCACACACGCCCGCACACCCAGGTACGTGTTTGGTGCCTGGGTGTGTGCGTGTGTGAATGTGTCGTGTGTTTGTGCTCTAATTATTTTTTCGAAATCGCATTCATTGCTTCGTTCTGAGGGGTGGAAGGCTGCGTCGCTCGTGCTACCTCGAGGCATGGTGAGACGGCTCATAATCCTGCTGTACTTTCAACGCTTACTTCGCGTTTAAAGAACTGACAATACGAAAACCGCTTCGGCACCTGGAGTGGCCATATTGCCATTAACCAGCGTTCTGTTTAGTTACATGAGATCGGGTTCAAAAGAGCTTCTGGCCTTGCTTCGTGTAACAATACAATTTGTTAGTTTCGCTTAAGCTCGAAGCAGTGAATGCGATGCCAACAAATTGTATTGTTATACGAAGTAAGGCTTGACGTCATCCGCAAGAAGCGCTAGCGGCGGGGTCGCCATTTTGAAGGTCCGCGCACTCGCCGCACGCGCAAAAAGCTTTCTGCACGCGCTGTGTTCGAGATCCGTACGGCGACTTGGATGACTAGAGACCTTGCACACCGATGCACGTGCAGCACGAACGACGCGTACGAACGGACCTCCAAAATAGCGCGGCGATGATGTTGCCGCCTTGCGGATCAAGGCTCAGTGGCCGCTCCAGGGAGAAAAGCACTTTTCGCAGTCTGTACGCGCTGAGAGCACAACACGTAGACGGGTATACGAGCCGTCTGTGATGCCTGCTGAAACAGCGCGTGCCAGCGATCGCGACCGCGCCCTTAAAGTCAAAGTTCAGTGTTGCTGCTCTAGCGACACAACCCTCCGGCCCGGTCTTCAAAGAGCATGAAAGAACGCAAAGGGAGGGGCTCCCTTTGTGTTCTTTCATGCTCTTTGAAGACGGGTGGGGCGTTCCTGTCTGCTTGAGTAGCAATCGATGGCAGGCCTGGCACGCGCGGTGATGTTATCGGATGCGGCCTCCGTGCAACGGAGATAGGTCGGCTCTCTTTATCTCTGCTTCAGCCGCGTTCGTCGCCCCCCACTTGCGCGCTTTTACCCGAGTGTAAAACATACGATGCGCGGGGGGATGTTATTGTTGGACATTACACAAAACATGGCGGCGGCGGCAAAGGTCGATAATGTCCATATAATTGCTATCGCAATAAAAACAAAAT
This sequence comes from Rhipicephalus appendiculatus, assembly GCA_030522465.1. Lineage (NCBI taxonomy): Eukaryota > Metazoa > Arthropoda > Arachnida > Ixodida > Ixodidae > Rhipicephalus > Rhipicephalus appendiculatus. The sequence goes on from JALIZH010016175.1 coordinate 38,269, forward strand.
GGCTCTCGCCTTCGAGTCGTCTTAGGCGAATGCATAAGGTACCCAGTGAGTTTTATTTTTATTTTTTTTTAATTTTTGTTTTTGTTTTGCCATCTTTTCTAGAGGGCACTACACAAGGTTTTCGGTGTACAAACAGAATTCCCTAGCCATATACAACTTCACTGCAAAAGGACAACGAAGTTTGTTAAATCCTGTAGTCCACCGTTGAACGAACTTTCTGACACTTTCACGGAAGCTCGATTGAAGCGCATCTCCATATCTGGGCAACCCTGCGCATGAGCAAACGATAGTCCGGAAGCACTGTGAGAATGCTCTTGCTCCAGCCCAGAGAGGCCTCGGAGAGAGGGAAAGGAGTGTCAGAGGAGGTTGGCTTGATGAGGCTAGCTATGTGACGTCATGTTACGCCCAGCAATATAATCGATCGTGAAGAAAAAGAACCTCTCTTTCTCCCTGGAGTCGTCTTAGGGCAATGCATTTGGGGCAGTGTGAGTCTTTAGCGTTGAGGCATTGTTGTACGTCGCAGCGATTGACTACAATGTCTGCTGATTACCACATACATGTATTTAGAATGTTATTTCATCAAGTATGATTTTATTGAACCGGTATTCTGTTTATATGCTACGAAAATATTCACTGAACAAGTTGTCCTAAAATGCTCAACCGCATGACGCCCTCATTTCTGCATCATCGAGGGAAATAGGGAGTGTTCCTGAAATGATTGGTTCCTTGAAATTTGCAATGAATCGAAATATTTCTAGCTCTTCACAAGAGCCTCAAAATAATTATTCAGGTTCTTGAATGTAACTGCAACTTGCTTCTCCAGTGTACTCTAGGATGTTAGTTGCTCCAGTTGCTCCATCTGGGAGCACTCCAGAGTGCTCCCAGATGCTAAATTACCTGCTCCAAACTGCTCCAAAATGGAAATTTTTGCTGTTCCAAAGTGCTCCAAAATGAAAATTTTGCTGCTCCGAAAATTGCTCCAAATCGGAAGACCTCGGTAGCATCACTGTAAACATAAACAGTTAAAATTTACTCTTTGGGAGCCTTTAAAATGCAATATGCCTTCCAAAGGTCAGCCCTGCAGTCCAGCCTTTGTGTTGCACATTGTGTGATGACTGGTGCAATTTGAAAGTGAAGAAAACTGGTGGGACTGGCGCAATGTTGATGCAGTCGGGTCTACACATAATGACTGTCACAATCGCGCAGGATGAATTTGTTGAGTGTTCATGGTGACGGTTCGTTTGATCAGTGCATTCGTAGTCGATACATGCACAAAAACAAAGAACAAAAAATAGTCAATACATGTCTATTGTATAAGACCCAAGGTTGTTAGTGTGAGAGGCTTGCCCTTAATGCAAACCTGTCATTTTTCATGTCCATCAACAATTATGGGCAACACCATGCTCGCGCAGGCATGACTATAATTTCTATTGGCATGGTTGTTAATGCTGGAGCAGTTGAAGTGAAAGTGGCACCATCTTGAAAGAGTTGCAGATACTTTAGCATTCGTTCTAAAATAACTCAGACCCGTGACATGGTAATTTTATCTGATATGTGTGCTTCCTTAGGTCTAGTGATTATCACGACCATCAGACAATCTACATTTGTAATAACTGAGCATTTGTTGTACTGCTGAACCCCGATTTAACGAATTTTTTTAAACCGGCAGTTTACCTCGTTATACCCAAAGTTTGTTAAATCCAAATTAGACCTTTTATGCAAGGTGTAGTTGCTGATGGACTCATATTTACACACAGTGTCACACGAATGTTCAAATAATATGATAGCATAACAAAAACAAGTTTCAGTGGCGTAGAAAAAATATTAATGAATATAACGAAGTGATTTTTATGTCAGACATGACTTGGCTGTGATGAGATTTGGCTGTAACTTGACTGTCCAGCTCACTTGAACAAGTGGACTGGACTGTATTGGAAGTTCGCCTTTGCCATGATGTCACAGAAAAAACAAGCGAATGGACGTGACTGGTGTGTCGGTACTTTTGGAACGTGATGATCTTTTCAATGCTGCATTCTGAGGTAGTTAGCAAACGTCGAGAACGTTGGCACGGTGACTAAAGCGTGACCGCGTGTGCAGGGCGACAACGCGTTCCTGGGTCGCCAGCGTTGGGAGAGCCAGTGCGGCGCCGATCTCGCCTCATCGTTGACAGGGAGACGCAGATAAGCATGGCAGACATGCGGCAGAACATCCGCGACATCAGCGCTGCGATTCAAAGACGGGTGGGCTGCCACCATCATTACTTGATTGACTGCCATGAAAAACGTTTGAAGATTAAGCTTTAAAGGGACACATTTTGCTCTTATTAGTAAATTGCTCTTTTCACAAATCCAATATCACCACTCTTGCTGCGAGAAGACACTTGGTTTACGAGGAAACACGAGAGGAGAAAATGTGGGTAGTGACGCCACCTTGATTTCTCACATCAAACGGTGTGACGTCATAAATTTCGATTTCATCTACTAGGACCTACGTAGTTCCTAATCAGTAAAAATGAAGTACATTGTCCCCTCGACGGGGCCATAAACTTAAAGTACCAAATTTCAGGAAAATTTATTGAGTCAGTGTCACTGGCGTACGAAAAATGCCCTTTGATGTCCGCGATGTCACATGCATATATTTCGGCGTGAAATTTAGAAATGAAACTCTGACCTTGATTTGCTCCTCCTTATGAAAAGGTAAATTAACGACACTGGAGTTTTCACAGTACAATTTATCAATCCAGACCAATTCATTGTTTCACTTTAGTGTTCCTCTTAAAGTTAAGAGAAATGCCTGACTTGATGCACAGCCAAACGTAATGCGAAAATTTTGGGCTCAATTCCCAATGGTGACAATTTTTTTCATCTACTTTACTTTTGCCTTATCTCGTAATAATTATACCTGAATTAGAAGCTATATATAACGATGCTGCTAACATTATTATGACGCTTTATGTACACTCAAACCTCATTATAACAAAGTTGCATCTTACACGAAAATAAGTTTGTTATATCCGAAAATTCGTTATAAATGTATATTCATAACACTGTATCCATTACAAGACTGTTATTCATTAACTTCGTTATAACCGATATTTCGTTATATCCGGGTTCGCTATATCGAGGTTTGAGTTAAAATAAAGTAGCTTTCGATGACCACACCTTGCACAGAAGGTTGTATTTCAATTTACTAACGTTTCGATAAAAAAGTAGGCTGCCAATTTTACCGACTTTAGTTAATAAAATTATTTTTATGCTTCGTTTCATTGAAGTTTAAATATGCATCGATAATGTTTGCCTCAGGTTAAATTTTTTGCCAAATTTTGATAACATTAGCATCGTGGAAGTGCGGACGTGATGCTTCATTGTTCCAACAAAATTTTAATTTCCTTGTTGCTTGGTGTCGCAGGACATCGCGATGGTGCTGCCGAAGTTGCAGAGTGTTGACGTACTCTTCCGACAGCCTGGGCGTCGTACGTACTTTTATTTCTCTACTTGAAGTTGGGTCTTTTGAATTGTTCCGTCGAATCGTTTCAAATATGATTCAGATATATTGTGCTCCCGTTCACATCCTTATTAGATATATTCTGCTCTATACCACAATTTGCCTTTGCAGGTGTGCTTCTACTGCACTTCCTGGAAGAATGAACTATTGTTTCCATTCAACGTTTTTCTTCGCCTTTTGTTTCCCCCATTTTTCTCTCTATGCCACGTTGCTTACACCCCTCCGCCCCTTTGGTTTACAGCTTGTAAGGCAACTAAGGCGTGACATTCCCGCGGTAATTTTTTGAAGGCCTTTGTGTAAGAGGGCAGAACAGCGCAAAAAAAACAAGACAATGAACACACAAGACTCAGAGCTGACTATCAGCTGTCCTGTCCTGTGTGTTCATTGTCCTGCTTTTTGGGCTGTTTTGCCACAATGTTCATGAACCAACTAGCCCACCTAATAGACCTTGTGCCTTTGTATACTTGGTTACAACATAAAAAAACGTAGGCTCTGCCCATGGCTGTTCCTAATGCTCAATCCAATCGCACTTTTTCATTTTTGTGACGTCAAGAACTAGTAGTGTTCTTCAGTTGGTTGGCTTTCCCATATAGACACATGTTTGTGTCGTGGGTTTTATGTTGGAAACTAGAATGTCCTGGTAAATTTCGTCGGGGATTCTGATATTGCTGCTCAACCAAATGTAATGTTGTAGGTAGTGACGAGGAACCTTTAACTCATAACATGCATAGTATCTACATTAGCCGAGAAAAAGTAGTCACGGTGTAGCGAAGCTTTGGAACTATACAGTGGGTCATCCTCTCCAGCGCCTTCTAGTGGGTCGCCCTCTTCGACGAGAACGAGCAGCTCCTGCTGAGAGTCGGTCCCCGCCTTGGCTGTCGCTCTGTGCATCGTCGCCAATAAACGTCTTAACAATTTGGTGGAGAGTGCTGTGCCCTTAAAACAACTTCGGCCCGCATTCGATGCCCTTGGAGCTTCGATCCCGTACCGTACCATCTACCATGCCCCAAGATGCCGCTCAGCAAACGCTTCCTCCTGCGCCGACGCCATGTCCCGGTGTCCCCCGCATCCGCGATCCTCCTGTCTTCACCGGCGCGGATGGCACCGACGTCCGAGGACTGGCTCGCCATTTACGAACGCGTGAGTGTCCCCAATAAATGGGACGAGGCAGGAAAACTCAGCAACCTGGTTTTCTACCTCGCGGGTGTGGCTGGCATGTGGTACAACAACCACTTATCCGATTTCCCGACTTGGTCCGCTTTTAAGACCGCCGTCGTCGACGTGTTCGGCCGTCCTGGCGTTCGTAAGCTGCAAGCCGAACAGCGTTTGCGCGAACGAGCACAGCAGTCCGGCGAGTCCTTCACTAGCTACATCGAGGACATCCTTGATTTGTGCAAGAAAAGTGGACGCGAGCATGTCGGAGTCTGACAGGATCAGGCATGTTCTCAAAGGCATCGACGACGATGCCTTCACCATGCTCCTGGCCAAGAACCCTCGCACTGTGGCAGAGGTCATTACGCTGTGCCAATGCTACGAGAAGCTGCGCCGGCAGCGCTTGATGACCCGTCGACCGCCGTCACGCGACGCTGATCTCGCGGGCTTGTCGGCCGTTTCTGACCAGACCACCTTGCTCGCCGAAATCAAGTCGTTCGTGCGTGAAGAAATTGCCCGCCAGGTCTCTTTACTGGCTTTCGCTCCACCGCAACATGTTGGACAGCCGTCAACTACACTGCTACCTCCCCTCCGCCGAGCGATTCAGCAGGAAATCGCGGAGGTCATCCCTGAATACCACCAACCGCCTCCAGTACCTGCGCCACTCCAGCTACGCACAAGTTGTAGCCAGGCCGCCCCCCACCGATTCCTGTGGCTGGCCCGCTTAGTTACACCGAAGCCGCCGCCAGACCCTAGGCCTTCGACGCCGCATACATACGCCGACGTCGTCCACGTGCCACGACTGCCGCCCACCATGCAGTCATATCAGCAGCCGCCTCCCCCATCGCGTTCTGCGACATGGATGGGACTCGCGAACCGATGGCGCACTTCCGACAACCGCCCCATCTGCTTTGCCTGCGGCTTGCGCCGGTCACGTCGCACGCTATTTCAATCGCGTGCAGCAGCCTCGGGTCTCATCCAACGTTCCCAGCCAATCAAGCCGCCCTTATTATGACCAATCGCCGCCTATGTCACCGATGTCCCGCCCCGCACCATCTCCACGCCGTTCACAGTCTCCATGACGTCGCTCACTGTCGCCGATGCGGCCACGCCCTCTGCTCCCGCACGCGACCAGGAAAACTAGTCCGTCGCAGTCCACGAGGCAAGGGCTGCGACGCTGTCAAACTGCGAAAGCCCTCAGAGAAGCCCATCGAACGTGATAGACGTGTTTGTGGACGGTGTTCGCGCATCTGCCCTTGTAGATACTGGCGCCGCCGTATCCGTCATGGACGCAAAACTTAGCCGATTACTGCGCAAAGTGACGACGCCACTTTCCAGGCTCTCCCCTCCGTACAGCCAGCGCCCAAAGCATTCACCCTACAGCGGTGTGCACAGCCCGCCCTCATGATTCGGGGGCGCGATGTACGCCGTCGAACTGATCATACTTCCTGCATGCTCTCACGACGTCATCCTAGGATGGGACTTTCTCTCCCGCCACGACGCCGTCATTCATTGCGCACCAGCTGAAATAGAGCTCTCACCATTCGCTGATTTGACGCCGGCCGACAGTCCATCGGCTGCAAGCAAGGTACTTGTCAAAGACGACACCAAAGTGCCTGCAAACTCGTCAACGGCGGTGTCGGTCTACTGCGCCAGTCTTTCCGACACCGTTGCACTCCTCTCGCCATCTGACCGTGTTTTCCTGAGGAAAGGATTGCTGGTTCGTTTCGCTACCGTACAAGTCACTCACGGCAGCACCTCTATTTTTGTTATGAACTCATCGCCGTGCAGTGTTACATTGGTGCAAGGGGAATGTCTCGGCAGTGTGGAATCCATCGAAGACGCACAAGTTATGGATGAACCCTATGTCACGCACTGCCCAAGTTCCAGTACGCTCAGTGCTGTTTCTACGTCTGCTTCATCATCCGCTGATGTATTTGGTTCCTCCATTCCCGACAACCTTACGCCGGTCCAGCATTCCCAGCTTCTGGGCCTGTTGGAAGAATTTCGCTCTTCTTTCGATGTCGCTCAACCTTCTCTCGGCCGCTCGTCCGCCATTACGCATCGCATTGACACAGGCGCCCAAACACCACTGCGGCAACGTCCATATCACGTATCTCCCACAGAACGCCGTGTAATCAACGAGCAAGTCGACGACATGCTTCGACGCGATGTTATTCGACCCTCTAACAGCCCCTGGGCTTCTCCTGTCGTTCTCATTGCGAAGAAGGACGGTTCTGTGTGGACTACCGACGCCTCAACAAGATCACTCGTAAGGACGTGTATCCACTACCGCGAATAGACGACGCGATTGACCGCCTGCAAGGAGCAGAATTCATTTCATCTCTCGATTTGCGCTCAGGGTACTGGCAAGTACCTATGGCTGAGGACGCCCGACCGAAGACCGCCTTTGTCACGCCCGACGGCTTGTACGAATTCAACGTCATGCCGTTTGGGCTGTGCAATGCGCCCGCCACCTTTGAGCGCATGATGGATACGGTT
>JALIZH010016176.1:0-21181 GCA_030522465.1 Rhipicephalus appendiculatus
CGGCATTACAGCAGGGAGTGTACAGTACATATAATCAGGTACACAAAAAATTGGGGGACCCTTAAGCTTCGATTTTAAGAGTTGAACGCGATAGCGATATCCTGTCGCGAGTGCGTACTTTAACCACTTAGTGCATACTATGTAATGGGTAGCATGTTTTAAACCACGAGAAATTATGCGCGTGAAATGTTTTCGAAGTTGCTATGCACCCACTACGTGGTATTAAAGGAATACGCGCAGTAACATCTGTGCCTTTTGTAATGGGTGGCCGGCTTTAAACCACGATGTCGTTATGACATTCACATATTCTGACGCCCGATGGCAATGTACGCTTGTACTACGCAATACTACTGCAATATTACATGTTCTATTGTGACGTCTGTATACAGGACACGTGGGTTTGTAAAGCATGGAAGTTATTTTCACAGCATTTCCAAGCAGAGGCGTGGCTGTGTGGTAGAACACCTGCTTGCCACCAAGACGGCCTGGGTTCGATCCTCACTCGGACCCGAAAATTTTTATTGTTTATTTTATTTGCATCTTTCTCGATTTTTCGGTCACAGACAAGATGATGATTTTTCGATCACAATCAACGACGTCGACAGCGGAATTTCTGCGATACGAGCCCTTTAACGCTATCGCGTTAAAATATAATCATAAAGCATGAAAAAAAAACGTCGTTAGAACAAATACAGACAATTTCCGGTGGCAGAGTGTTCCACTCTCTTATAGTGCGAATAAAGAAAGAGTAGCGGAAAGCGTGACCCTTAAAAAGGAATGTCACGTATTTTTAAGTGATCTCGTCTTTCAGAAACACGGGTGGTTGAAAATACAATTGCTCGATGATCCCTGTTTTCGAACAGGGATCATCATTATGGAGACATTTTAATCTGACGCTACGACGACGGTGTTCAGGAAGATGCCAATTTGATGTTTTTTTGCTCTCTGTCATACTGAGCATTCTGTCATAATTACCAAGGACAAATCAAACTGCTCTGTTCTGCACTTTTTAAAGTTTATCTGCAAGTTCCCTAGTGTATGGGTCCCCGCAGACTCACGCATACTCCAGTATACTGGGTACATGTGTAAAATACAGCTGCTCCTTAAGTTGTTGTGGTAAACTACTGAAGTTACGTCTCAGAAAACTCAATGCTCCTACAGCCTTGTTCCTGACATAAGTGACATTTTTGTTCCACCTCAAATCAGCAGTGAAAAATACGCCTAAATATTTATATTCCGTGACTTGTTGAAGAGTGGTGTTATTAATCGTGTAATGATTGCTGCGGTGCGAGAGCGTCCTGGCAAAGGTGACGTCGACATTTTTTTCCCACTTTCAACGACATTTGCAATTTTTTCACACCATGCGGCAATTAAATCTAAATCATTTTGCAATGCTGCTTGTCAGAATCGCTATTGATGACGCTATACACTATACAGTCATCTGCAAACATTCGAAATGACGATGTGATACCCGAAGTGATGTCATTAATGAATAACGAAAATAAAAGTGGACCTAAGACTGATCCTTGTGGTACACCAGAGATTACAGAAACATATTTAGACGAACAACCATTGAGAGCTACAAACATGGATTTATTGTGCAAAAAGGAATAAATACATGCAGTCCGACTGCGCACGCATTATCACATTACATAGTTGTCACGCAGTCGGACTGCATGTATTTATTCCTTTCTGCACAATAAATCCAACAGTTGTTAGTCCAGCGCCTGTCCCATGTAATCCTTTATCTCGTGTCTTCGTCTTTTCGCGCTGTTTTACAATGAAGTTAAACCAACTAACACTGTTTTGCACGATGTGGTATGTTCTACGCACACAGCGCCCCACTGTCCAACTAATGCATTCATTGATTTGCTGAACGAAAAAGCATTGCCTAGTAATCCATATGGCTCCCAATTATTGACATTGTTTAGTTTACGCTCTAGCACTTCTGCAGTTTTCATAACTTCCAAAGCAAGCAATCACGCGTCAGGTATTATGGACGGGTTTCATTGCTGCCTGCACTGTCCACTTTGAGTCAAACTGCGCCAACTATTCATTTGTATCTGGTTTGACACATGCGCGTTCTAAAGGGTCAAAGGGTGTACCCGATATGACATTTGCTCTTCAGGAACGAAATTAAACTTTTAAATGCGAAGCATTTCTTTGCGTACTATAGGCACTTTTAGCGTTTCTATCTGCGTATCTATCTATCTATCTATCTAGCCGCCTACGTCTGGGTGATCTCGTGATTACCCCTTTAACTTGGGGTAGACCAAAATTAGTATGTGAGAATAAGATGGTTTGACGAATATGACTCGCTGGTCGTGACATGAATAATGACAATCCCTTCACGTACGTCGTCAAACTCTTTCGGGCAAACCCCGTGGCACATACCACGGGGCGGGTATGTGCCACAGGTATGCGGGTATGTGCCACAGGTGATTGACAGTTTAGACTACCCAGGAACGGCGAGACAAACATTGGTACTTTTAACGCCAGAGCGTTAAAAAGCTGACATCATCAGCAGCGTTGACCGGACGAATGCAAATAATAAATGCCAGGGCCCCAACAGGAATCGAACCCAAGCATTCTGCGTGGCAATCAAGCATTCTACCACAGAGCCACGCCAGGTCTCGGAACTGCTTTTTGAATAGACCCTAATGTTCGTGAAACGTCAATTGTCGTTGCAGTGCTGGCTATTCAATTTATAAACATTACATATGTACTCCGATGATACAGCCGTCACACTGGGTTAACATCAATTATAGTAAACCGCCATCCACTGAAGTTCATATATGTTGCAGTGTCCAGGGCTGCCATCCTGGCGAGCACAAGCGCTACATATCAGTTTACCGCTTCTGGTGTTGCTACTGCCTGTGTTGCTGTTGGCATCGTTACGCAACTGTAAACAACTTGTTATGCAAAACATATGCGACTGTGGAACATATGTCTGTGCGTACAACATTTGTACATATCTTTAGCGTAATTTCGTAACGTTTCGCTCAATAAAACATTACAACACAGTCACCTTCCCTCCGCATGCTTCGCATAACATCGATTCCCAAGGTACGTGGAATCTGCCGAATTTTTTGTTTATTAGTATGCTTTCGCGTGTAAAATCGGGTTGTTGTAATATAACTGTAGACAATTTTTTTCTGCATTTTACCCACACCATAATATTACGAACGTTTATTCGCCTTTGTGGAACACATTGATGTCGCTATATAATTATGATTTTTATTGGCGCGAATGCAACTATTTAAAATTAAAATTACAACTAGCAAAACTGCGAAACGGTTCAGCGTCAATTTCGTATGTTAGTGGCGTCAAGTTTTTATCCATGCAACGATAGGTGACACCGTTTTTCCACAAGATCGCACTGGCTTCCTGTTATATAGATTATGAATTATTTACAACTACTTTTAGAATCTATCAGCGTGTCACAAATCTGTTCCTTAACAACCGGGCTGTTTTCACATAATCTAGAAACTAGAAGTGCTTTTTTTGTGAGTCAAGACGATGTGATGTCATCACTGTTATTTGTTATAAAATTGAGTTCGGGTGAACTTAGCTGTGTTTCATTTTGTTCAATATGCACCTTTGCCTTTAAGGGCACCTTTGCCAATATGCACCTTTGCCTTTGCCTTGGAAGCGAGCTTGTGTATGTTGTCTATTTTGTGGGCATATAAAGCAATTTCTTTTTCTGCAAATAATTTTTGGTGAGCGAAATGGTTACTAAATAAGTAGCCATAGTAGTCCGGCAAAAAACTGCTGAAGGGCAACGAAGAACACAGGACTACCTGTTGGTTGTTCTGTTGTGCGTTTTACTTACGCGGAGAAGCACTTTTATATTCCCTAGAACAGCAAGATATCCTATTGAAATACGTATTGCCGCTGAAATATTTGTTGCTCAAAGATAGTAACAGAGGAAAATATTTTTCTATGTTTCACTTTCGATTATATTTCCAGGAGATACAGCAGAATTTTCCATTACGTTGCGGGGGCATATGAGTCCCGTAGAAATACGGTATATGTATACGTTTATTTAGTGTCATTTTGTTGTCCGTATATTTATATCTGAATTTATTTTGGGGCATGCTCTAGTGTAGGAGAGGCGTCTTCATGCCAAGGCAGTGACAGTAGACGCTACATTTAACAGTAGGAGTTGTAAATCATCTTGCTCCAGCCACCACAAATATCATGGTATCCATTATCGCACTGGTAAGTGTTCTTGATCTGCGAATTCCAAACACGCTGCTCACACTTCCCACCTGCAACACATCATTTGTTTTGCGTTTATTTTATCTTGTGTTACGAGAGCGCATAACAATGTGAAAAAAAGAACATTTTTTTACATTACAAAGGTCTATCAATATCGTCCTCCTTGCATCATTTTGCCATCTCCTGATTATCGAATCAAGGAACGTCGTTAGGTGAGTGCTACAACGAGTGCTTGAAGTAAAGTATACCCGGGCAACAAGAATGCAGCAATCTCACAGTTGGTGAAGAGTACAAGTATCGGTAAGTCGTTTATTGGCGGAAGTAGCGGACACGCGGAGCCGCCACAGCCAGGCGTTCATTCAGCACTACAGAGCGCAGCAAAAGAATATCACCCTCACCCAACCCCACTACAATATTCTATCTTGCGCGCCGAAGCAGTTTCCTGCAGGCACATGCAAGGAAACACCTTACACTCTGTATCACTGCATGCACCTAACAAAACACCAACAGTAGTGCATGACACTCTACCTCATGCTTGCGCTTTTAGGTTACTTCACGCCACAACTTCGTCTACTGATGTTCTACATCTCTTAATAACAAGCAGTCCGGCAAAAGTGACCGCTGTTAGTAAATGCTAAATGCGGCTGCCACACGTTTCTCTTCATCACACTCTTTCGTGAAGTCACGCAGCGGTGGCTGCTCTGCACCAAGCTTAAAAGATACGGTGGTTAAGGTAATTCACCACTAAACTTGTTTTGTGCAAATGAGTTCTGCGGAAACCCGCAAGGGGAGCGGAAGGGTTATGAAAAGGTTTCGTGCTACAAACGGGTGCTTGTCTAATTTCCTTTTCATAAACTTGTTTTGTAGCTGAAGCGAAGATTAAAAGGCTTCGTTGTACCTGGCAATACATGAAATGTGCTGTCCAATATTGACGCAGAGTTGAGCCTGAAGAGAAAAAAATCCATCGTATCGGCACTAAAAGGCTGTCTTTGAACATTGACTCTAATCTAACAATAAATATTGGCTCCCTAAATTGTTTTTTTAAATATGAGGAGCACTCACAAGTGGAGTAGGAGGGGAGCATTTTAAGATTAATAATAATTGTTGGGGTTTAACGTCCCAAAACCACAGTATGCATATGAGAGACGCCATAGTCGAGGTCTCCGGAAATTCCGAAATTATGACCATCTGGTGTTTTTAAGGGCACCTAAATCTTAGTACACAGGCATCTAACATTTTTGCCTCTACCGAAAATGCGGCCGACGCGGCCGGGATTCTATCCCGCGACCTGCGGGTAAGCAGTCGAGCGCCTTCCCTACTACACCACCGTGGCCGGGTCATTTTAGGATCAGTCGTGATAACTTCTAAATATCGCTCACTCGCGTTTACAAAGTATAGCCAGAAACAGACTAAGATTTCAAAAAATGAAAAAAGAAACCCATACAAGTGACTATAGGAATATTGTATTATATTTAGGGCACAACTGTTGAGTTTGAATGCTTACCTGGTAGCACAAAAACGGCGCACTTCTCCTTGGGATGCCAGAACCGCATCTGATAGGATGTCCCGCGCCCTGCGCATTGTAGAAGCGCAAAAAGTAGACAAAAACAAACGCTACCGTGTTTAATCGTTAACCTCTTGCCTGTTGCGATGTCGCACGATACACAATTTTACGTGAGAAATCCAACCCGAAATGAGTAGTGATCCCGTATTCGTATGTGGTCTTTGTACCGAAGTACATCAGCGTGTGAGCGTGTTGTCAAGTGTGATTCGGCCGCAGTACCTTTTACAGCACATTAACGCTTGAAAAACACTGCTGAGGCTGACTTGGTTCAGGTGCACAATTTCATGTCGCCAGCTTTGTAATACCCACTACTTCTCAGTCTGCCATCCGATTTTGCCATCCAACAAATTTGCCATCCAACAATTTTACCAACAGCAAAGACAAAAGCCACGCGGCCCCTTATGCATATGTCTAAAACCACTGGACGGCGATACCACATTCTTACTTGTCTTTTCAGTCGACTCTAACGCTCCGTCAGTGGGATTGTTTAAAACCTAGATGTTATATGGCACTATCACGCCGACAGTGCAACCCCGCCTTCGTAATTACCTACATTTAACAAAATAGCCGCATTTCATTCTTTTTAGATGCGAAGCAGCTTAAGGTCGAGTTCAATCCGGTGGTGGTGGTGGTGTGCGTCCTGACCACCCTTACTGCGCATGCGCAAACCCTTTAAAAATACAAAAAAAACCTCCTCTCCCCCTCTCTCTCTCCTCTAGGCATCCCCTTCCCGCGGCGACCACACCCCCATTGCACATGCGCGTCCCCTCCCCCCTCTCTCTCCTCTCCTATGCTCCCCCCTCTCTCCTCTAGGCATCCCTCCCCGCGGCGTCCACACCACCACTGCGCATGCGCGCGTGGACCCTCTCTCCCTCTCTCTCCTCTCCTACGCCCCCCCTATCTCTCGCCTCGCAACGCCGACGCAGGCAGCGTCTCCTAGCGAGTTTTTGAAAAAAAAGAATTCCCCATCTCCCGCTAAAGGGAACCATGTGTGGATGCGAAGCAGCGGGGAGATAATTAGCTTTAGCGGGAGGAACGTCGCCGCTCTCATTTCACGGCAGTGGTCCGGGCGCTCATCGCGGCGCTGCGCAGGAGAGAGAATGAGGCGCGCGCACTCCGTAATTTTCATACCGCGGAACTACCGTGGCGCCCCCAGCGGAGTATGCAGCTGTCACACCACCTGTCGTTCGCGCCGCTCCGTAGAGGATTCCTAGAGGAAAGGACGGTGGGGGGGGGGGGGGACCGTAGGAGAGGAGAGAGAGGGGACGTGCATGCGCTGTGGGACGCGTGAGCCACTCCTTAGAGTAGATGATTCCAAGAGGAGAGAGGGGGGAGAGGAGGCGCATGCGCTGTGGGACGCCGGAGCCGCTCCGTAGAGTAGAGTATTCCTAGAGGAGAGAGGGGGAGAAGACGCGCATGCGCCGCTCCGTAGAGTAGATGATTCCTAGAGTAGAGGAAGGGGGTGAGCGTAGGAGAGCACAGGGGGAGGGGACGCGCATGCGCTGTGGGGGGTGTGGGACGCGGGGGGCCGCTCCTTAGAGTAGAAGATTCCTAGAGGAGAGAAAGGGGGTGAGCTTAGGAGAGAGAGGGGGGGAGGGGACGCGCATGCGGTGTGGTGGTGTGGGACGCGGGAAGGAGGGACGGACTAAGCCTCCTCCAAACACATGCATGCAAGATTAAGGAATGGGGTCAACCTGGGCGGCAGACACCACCTGCCTAGCCATTGCTAAGCAGCCTCTCTGTGCTCTCGGCCATGACTCTGATGACTGTGTTAGGGTTGACAGCCTCCGGTGGCTTCCGGTCCCCCATTATAACGGCTTTATGGTCGGTGAAGTGGAGGGATAGGGGCTCTTATATAGCTCCGTAGAGGATTCCTAGAGGGGAGAGAGGGGGTGAGCGTAGGAGAGAAGAGAGAGGAGAAGAGGACGCGCATGCGCTGTGGGGATGCAGTGATGTTCCGTGCAGGGAATTTTCCCTTTTTCAGGGCATTTTCGACAGTCAGTTTGGACGAAAGGGAAAAAGGGAATCTTCGCGATATTGCAGGGAATTTTGAGGGGCGTCGAAATTTTTTTTGATAACGATCAAAAGACTGTGGACATGAGGCTTTCGCATTTCGCAATCGTTTCTGGCGCATGTAGCGCGCCAAACCACAGCCTCTAAGGTTCGTTTTTAAAGACCATAGTCTTTAAAAACCCAGTCAATATATATTGACTTGGTTTTAAATACCCAGTCAATATATATTCTAGTCACTGCACATTTATTTATTTTTTTCTTTGCGGTAGTTTGCAGAACCGTTCCTAATCAAGTCAATAAAATGTTAAATACCACCACAAAAGCTACTTTTATTTCACAATATTTAGTCACCATTATTGAAAAGTTGACGTGCTTTTTTGTACAAAATGTGGTGCATATAGATACAGAGCGTCTGCCAGGCACATTAATGTACGCCACGTCACTCAGTAACAAAAAAAAAAAAAACAACAACAATAAACTTTTCTTATGCAGTGGCCGTGTGCATGAGCATGTACAGCATTCCTTCCGCATCGCATACCGCTTAAAGCGAGCTGTAAGGTAGCTCCTTCGTAGTATTAAAAGCCGATCTCAGAGGCGATGCTTTGAGTTGGGCAGGAAAGAAGAGAAAGCGATGGGAAGAGCATGAAACACGTCGAACAGTATATATATATATATATATATAATTTTTTTTTGTGCAGGGAAATATGTGGGGATTTTTTGGCGATGTATGCGGGGAAAAATTCCGGAAATGGGGAATTTTCGGGCCTCGGAAAGGGAATTCTTCCGTCCAGGACGGAACATCACTGTGGGGATGTGGAACGCGGACGCCGCTCCGTAGAGTGGAGGATTCCTAGAGGAGAGAAAAGGGGGGGAGCGTAGGAGAGGAGAGAGAGGGGGGCGCTCGCGCCGCTCCGTAGAGTAGAGGATTGCTAGAGGAGAGAAAGGGGGTGAGCGTTGAGCGACCTGGGCGACAGACACCACCTGCCTAGCCATTGCTAAGCTGCCCCTCTATGCTCTCGGCCATGACTCTAGTGACTGTAGTGGTGGTTGACGGCCTTATTGTACTACAGTGCTCTGCTTGACATAGATGGCCACACCACCTGCTTCCTCGGTGCACATGATGGGAACTAGAGGTGGTCTGGAACGCGCTTATTCTTTATGGTCATCATCGTCATCGTTATCACGTGCAGTGGTACATTCCACTATACGGTGGCTACGACGGACGGCGCTGGACTAGCCTATGCCCTAAGGAGCTTCGCCCCTAAAACCGACTGCTCGCGCGGCACAACCGTTCACTGGCCACCCCGTATATATAGGCACTGCATCTTGACTTGCAAGGTTGTGCCGGTGGGAGATTTCTCCTGTGCGTCGTTGAACAATAAAAATTCGCAGCGTGCGCGTTAACTAAAAGCGGACTGCGGGTCTCTATGTCCAGTAGGAGTCTTCTGTCTCTCATTGCCCATTAGCAGCGATTGGCATGTTCCAGTACGAAACACCGGTCCATCACTGCGTGCTTTGCGCCTGCGCAACGCCGCCGCCAGTGCAAGCGTTAGCGCCCGCTGCTTCGCATCTACACATAGTTCCTTTTTGCGGGAGATGGTGTAATTTTTTTTACCAAAAGACTTACTCAGTGCGTAGTTTTGCAGCTGAAATTGTGGGAGGCGATTTTTATTTCTAAAAATGGGTGTTTTATCCTGAAGTAATTTGATGAACTTATCTGAACACAACGTCACATAAAAACTCTAGCAAATCAATAGCGAAGTGAGAGTTTTCCTAACTAAACAAATGCTAAACATTGCTAGAACTAGACCTCTCTGTCAACATTTCAAATACCTATACCTGCACTAAATGCTGGCCTATAATGGGAGAAAGACATAGTTGTTTGGCGTATCAAGACCTATCAGCTTTTGCTGCGCTTAACTTCCTATCCCCCCCCCCCCAAACATTGCAGTGTTTTGAACTTCAGGCTAGAATATGAAGTTCAGTCAAGTGGCTGAACAGTTTTTTTCATAACGTTTCTGAGCGATATTTTTTCGAACGTACTGAATATTGAAAGCTTTTTGAAAAGAAACGGTTGAGAGAAGGGTTCTTTTATGTTCCGCCTATTAAGTTTGAAGAACGTGTCAGCTATATATGAACGACATAAGGGGAACTCAATGCCCCATTTTTTTATTTCTGTTACACACTACCTTAAAACAAACACACAGTAAAGCTAAGGAGAGCATGCGGTATGTTATTTGTAGTAATTACGGCGTAAATGCGCAAAAATTAAAATGTGAAGAAATTAAGGTGGCCGAAAAGGCAATTTGCCGCCCGCTGGAACCGAACCTGCAACTGTGGAATAACGATTTCCACGCTCTACCAATTGAGGTTTGGCGGGGGTCGTCCTCCCATCCCCTTTATCGGGTATATTTGTGCATGTAAACCTGGCAGTGTTAACCTGTTTTCGCATTTTGCATAAAAATGTTAAGCGAAAGTGTTGTCACGTCTAGTCAGGAAAGAAGCCTTCGCTTCTTACCTTTTTGTTCTGGGTACCAAATATTCATTTCAGGCCAGTCAGTTTTATTGAAAAGTGTAGCACGCATCTCCGTTTTCTTGTTTTGGGGAAACCTGAAAAATATGGCTCGAACATTAGATATAGCTACATTACATAAGCGGTGAAACTTCCTGGTGTAGAAGCCCTCGGCTACATGAAACTCTAGAAGGGAAGGAGTGCACATATCTGAATATTCGGTTACATGATAAGTCTGAATACGTATGTTAGCCAGGTAATTATTTTTTACGCTAAGGATGCGATCTCTTACTGCGTGACCTGGATGCATGCGTTGACCACACCGTTGATTGTATTACAAGTCACCACGAGCGGCTTTTTTAATGTGAAAATACCTCAGGATCCAAACGCTGGCCAGCTGTACTTCACCTTATTGTGCCTCTGAAAAGTACTGGGAATATTCACAATGACAACAATGTTAAGATGTAAGCGGTGTCTAACTAAAACCACTATTGACTCAGTGTAGCGACATCACCCGTTCGCAAAACCAACATTTCGGGCAGTGCTTTCTACATGCCAGAACACTTGAAAGAAGCCTGCTATCATTGTCTTATCTAACGGACGCCCTTTAGAACAGCTGTTCCAGGTGAAGTAGCCGCGCACTTGTCGTCCCGACGTCTGTCCGTGAATAGGACTTACAAGTATACGCCACAATAAGTACATGTTTTCCAGTCTTGGCTACAGGCGTGATAATGTTAGTGTAAACCACAGTATAATTTGCCAAGGCTTACGGTAGTTGCAATGATTATATCGGGTGCTTTATGGCGCTAGGCCCACTGATGGCCAAAGAGCGCCGGGGCATCATAAGGGCTGTGAACAGTGGCGTAGCCAAGGGGGGGGGGGGGGTTGGGGGGGGGTCCAAACCCCCCCCGAAATTTTCCAATTTTGCTTGCGTATATATACACGCACACATACAAACGCACGCACGAACATACATAATGTATGGTTGAACCCCCCCCCCCCCCGAAAAAAATTTCTGGCTACGCCACTGGCTGTGAACAATGATGATGTTAAGAGACTGCATGATACCCTAAAATTTTGCGCACTAAAGAGCGTAAAATATCGTTACTGAATTCTTGAGAGTCACGCGAAACGTGCACGATGAGAGTGACTGAAAAGTGGTAGTGGTAATACAGCGGTGGGAGTATGGAATTAACACGAACGACCTGTCATTGTCCTTGAGTCCGAGGGCCGGCGGGTGACTGCTTTCTGCAGTGTAAGTACTGCGGCAGCAACCTGTGTTAAGAGGCCGTGCTACGGGTTGTGTGGGCATATTACGTTAAATAAATGTAGATCTCTCAAAAACGATAACAGTGATGTTTGCTTGAAAGGTGTTTCTATACCTGTGAACATTTAAAGCATTGCGAAATATGACGTGAGGACACGTTAACGCATTCATTCTTAACCACCAAAACCGCCCCATTTAAAATCAGTTGGTCTGTTGCCCACTACTCCACTACGGACTCCTGGAGCCTTTTATCGACGTGGAATTGACCTTTTATATCAGGACTCGCAATGATTTTGAATGATTATCAACAACAGTTATCTCACACACTAAGCAGAAACCGAGGCTTTGTAAAGCATTACCATAGCAGAAGCACTGCGACTGCTTACCAAAGCTAAAGTCTAAACCAGTCAAGAAGACGACGAAGAAGGGAGGGGGTACCTTACTCGCCTGCACATTTCAAAATTGTTTAGTGAGGGATAGTGAGTAACTGTTTTCGTAATGCATTTCCCAAGAGTGGCCACCACTACATTAAGTCGAGTTTTGACTCTCAGGAGCGTTTAGAAGCCGAGGGTTTTATCAAACAGGTGCTGTCACGGTAACAGTAACTTTGTGGCAAAAGGTTAAAAGACCGGCGAAAAAATGTGCAGAACTAATCGATACCGAGCGAAAATGTGTGGTAGTGATGCCTTATTCGCGTAAGGTTTTCCACAACGTTAAAATGATTGCTATGATACAGCGCGTAGATTTGTTTTCTGCCCCTTGCAAACTATCTTCGCTGTGTGAATGTGTTGCTCGCGGTAGCACCAGAACCCCAGTATGTCCTAATGGGCCTAAAAACAGGTACACGACCTGCTCCACACGTGTGGTGTGTCTAATTACCCTAACCTGTGAAAAACGTTAGATCGGCCAAGCTGGCCGATGTTTAAATAATAGCTGCGCGAACGCCACAACTAGTTGAGGACGTCGGACAGGGCTAACCTCCCCCGTTAGTGTCGGAACTGCGGATGTGTTCCACTATTATGTAATTTAAGATTCTTGCTAAAGGCGGCCGCAAGTTGGAACGCGAGATGTTTGTAGCCTATCATATCAACATGCACCGTGACAATTGCAGCACCACATCCATTCTATTGATGAAGAAGGAACGCGAGTTCCTATCACTTTGACGTTAGTATCTTGGTTTTCAAGTAGCCCGCCTTTTTTTTTAACGTGCGGGACACTTTAGGGGGGCCGGGCTGTCGTACGCCGTCGTACGTTGTCGCATGCTGTCCTCGTCGCTTGGCGTAATGCAGGCAAAACCACATATAGCATGGCAAGCTGTAGCATATCGAGCGCGTGCTAGCGCCAAAGAGAGGTCTTCTTCCTTTTGTTCTTAGAGCGCCTTGTGATGATATAGAGTGCGGACATTGCTACTATGACTGGGGAGCACGACAACACAAACAATATATAAAAATTGAAGAGGAAGCAAGCGAGAAATGAAGATAGAGAGATAGGAAAAAGATACGCTGAAAAAGAGAAATAAATAGAAATAACGAGAAAACACAAACAAAAGACTGGAAAAGAGAGCACTAAAGAGACGAGGAAAGAAAGAGAAACAAAGAAAGATGTCCAGCTCCACCCCTTCCTTCAGGCTTGGCAACAAAGGGCGAAGTTGCCTTAACTCTTTCTTTTTTTGTTAACAGCGCATGCACCCTTGGTCTTCCTGGAAGATGCTGTTTGCCAATAAAGCATAATCTCTAGTCCAGTCATCGTGTGAGTCATTCCTCTCCTTTGTCCGTCGTCTTCTTGACTCGTTAATGCTTTAGCATCATGTACCAACTGACCCAGACTTCGACCTTACTGCTATTTACCGAAAATTTGTTTCTAAAGCTTGATGATATAATAGTCTTTACAGAAGAGGAAGCTTATAACAATGATCATAATAACGACCTTTACTGCTCCGCTTCTAAAAGTTAATAAGGCTGCAACAGGGGCTAGTTGGCACGTCTTCATCTTGCAATGCGCTTCCTAGTATGACACGAAACCAAGAAACAACGAGAGACGACACAGAGTGATGCGCAAACTAACAACTTTATTTCGAGAATGGACTAACCTAAGTACAAAACCGAGAGGAGGAACACGAAAAGGAGGAAGAAATTGAGTAATCAAAAATGCTAGACAAAAAACCGGCAGATCCCACGCACTGTGGGAATCGATGTAATGCGAAGCAGCCAGCAAGAAGCAATTCATGCTGTACATTATATGCATGTCATTATTTAGATGTTAGGACGTGTCATTTGTGTTCATCATACAGTTACGTCGCGCAATACAAAATTTGGTGTATATCAAGCTAGGGAACTGGGCGCCAGCGCACCATCATCGTGGCATGGAAATGGCATTGTAGATGACATGCAAGCCAAAATTTTCATGTTACCTCCTGCCACTTATGTTCGCCTAATTTTTTACCTCAAATCGCAGCAAGACGCGAGACCAATCTGCCTCCGTTTCGCATGCGTTCGCATTCTCGCGCTTTGCGCATCGTGCAGACGCCATCCGCGTTCCAGCGTTTAAACTGACGGACAATTTGTCAATAAAGTGTTTTCCTCGAACGCCTGTGCACAATGAGACGGGGTCGGTCAGAATGGAATGTGATGCGCGCGTCTCCCTCCTTGCATGATTAGAGACGCCGGGCGTAGCGACGCTACGCAAGCAATGCGCGAGCGCTGTAGAGTCCAACGCGACCGGCATCCGTTTGCGCCCCCCCCGGCGCCCATCTGGCACCGTGCCAAGGCGCGGCTGGAGGGACGGACGGACGGACGGACGGACGTGAGTATTAGACATTAAAGGCTTTCGCCTTAAAAATTTGGTGTATATCAAGCTAGCGAAACGGCCAGGGAGTACAATGTACGTGGCATGCAAGTCATGTTGCACAAGACATCTCATGATTTCCATATTACCACTTGTCATTTATGCTCGTCATACAGTCACTTCACTCAATACGAAATTTGATGTATATCAAGCTAGCGAAACGGCCACGAGAGTGTCCTCAGCGTGGCATGCAAGTCATGTTGCACATGACATCCATATTGTCACTTGTTATTTATGCTCGTCGTACAGTGAGGTCCCTCCATACCAAATTTGGTGTATATCAAGCTAGCGAAACGGCTCCGAGAGTGTCATGAGCGTGGCATGCAAGTCATGTTGCACATGACATGTCATGATTTTTATACTACCACTTCTCATTTATGCTCGTCATACAATCACGTCGCTCAATACCAAATTTGGTGTATATCAAGCTAGCGAAGCGGCGGCGAGCGTGCCATGAGCGTGGCATGCAAGTCATGTTGCACATGACATGTCATGATTTCCATATGACCACTTGGCATTTATGTTCGTCATACAGTCACGTCACTCAATACCAAATTTGGTGTATCTCAAGCTAGCGAAACGGCCGTCAGTGCTCCATGAGCGTGGCATGTAAATCATGTTGTACATGACATGCAGGTCATGGTTTTCATATTACCACCTATCATTTATGTTCGTCATGCAGAAATGTCTCATTGTACCAATTTTCGGATATATCAAGTTAAGAAAATGGCCTCAGGAGCACTATGGCCATGGCATGTAAATCATGCTTTTCATGACAAGTTAGTCATGATTTTCATGATATGACCAGTCATTCATGTTTGTCATACAGTCATGTTATGCCATACCAATTTTGGTATAAATCCCATTAACGATACGGCCAGGAGAGCACCAAGTCGTAGGCGGCTAGATAGATAGATAGATCGATAGATACGCTCAAAGTCGCCGAAGTTCGCTAAGAAATGCTTCGCATTTAAAATAACAAGAAGGCATATCAGCCTCCGTGTCAAGCTGTGCCACTGACACGTGTTATGAGTTATGTACGCGGCAACATGGTTGCCTTCAAAAGGTTAATTTCCTTTTTTTTGCACACCCTAAGTTCTTCACTCTTAAAAAGAAAGTAACCTCATCCTTAGAAGCACCTATTTATCGAATGAGAATACAGCCGACATCAAACCTCTGCACTTGTCGATCATTGGAAAGATCCAGAAAAGGCTTTGAAAGTCAAGTCGTGAATGTTTTGCGTATGCGACATCTAAAGATGAAGCCAAACGAATTGTTCCTTTGCTGACTAGTCATTTTATACTGAAGTCACTGTGTTTCGGCGTCGCGCAGTGGTACAGGACTCAGCTGGAGATTGCGAGGTAGCAGGTTCGAAACCTGCCAGCGAGTATTTTTGCCACACTTATCTTTTTTTTATTATTATTGTGGTGATGCTCTCTACATCATCTTGACCTATATATTTATGTGTAACCACTAAGCGTGACCGTTTTAGCTTTAGAGCCGTTTTGCGCTCCGTAATCATTCTCCACCATCCAATACATGCCAGCATCCTCCAGGAGCCACCTTGTGCTACCACCCTATCCAGCACCATAATCCACCTTGATAATGGATAGTACAATCCACCATTTCATATTGCCGACATATTTTCATTAGGGATGTAAAATTTACCTCACAGACACTTTTCACGTCCATGCTTAGCCAGGGTTGCCGTTGGGTGGATTCGAAATGGAGCAAGAACTCAAGCTAAAAGTAGCCAAAGTAGGCATGGCATTTAATTTATAGCCGACTTTGTAGCCAAATTGCGCAGAAGTTATATTATGAGAAGTTTTTATTACTGCGGGATAAATAATACCATTTTGAATAAGAAGGCAGAAATAAATGAATTATTATCAATTCAGTGCCTTTGAGTATAGCTCACGTAGAACAGATACAGCCATTGCCATATAAAGTGTAATTTTGGAATATTCAAGTCAAAAAGTCAGTAGTAACGTTAAAAACCTAACGCAGTTAAAGAAAAGTATAGATAAGAGTTCCAAAGATTATCTTGAAGTTTTCTTTACCATAAAAACTCATCTTGAAGTTTTCTTTACCATAAAAACTCATAAAGCGGACGCCCCATTTAGAGTCATTGTGTCGGAACGTGAGACTTGGCAAAAGGCATTCGGTCTCCTTTTACAAGAAGAACTGAAACTCTTGCCGGTCAAGGACCCGTTTCTCATTAAAAACTCCAAGGAGGTTATAAACTTCATTAGTTCATCCACAGGCAAGAACCTGAAAGGTTTTTCCGTAGACATCACCGATCTATATTACAGCTTACCCCACAGTGGTTTACTAAGCTGCGTTGAACGAGCTATTGAAAAGTTCCAAGCTGAATCAGGCATCTCTAATAGCCATTTTTTTAAAATCACTCCAATTTTATTTGAAATCGACCCTGGTAAAATGGAATGACAGATGCTTTCTGCAAAAGGCAGGCATCTGCATAGGCTCATGCATTGCCCCCCATTCTTAGTGATTTGTTTTTATGTGAACTTGACAACGCGCTTGCTGCTGATCTTAGCTCCACGAATGTGGTAAAGGTTTTTAGATTCGTTGACGACTACTTGCTTCTTTTAGAGTGTGACGCGGCAGGTTTTGCTCAAGATTCCAAAAATGTTCTTGCAATTGTTGAAAAATGCTTAGATCCGTTGCATGTCACTAATGAACTTCCAAGCGAAGGAAGCATTCGTTTTCTAGATGTGAAACTAAGCTTTTCAGAAAACCACGTCTGCTGGGGCTATGAACCCCGAGCGAATAAACCAATTATTCCTTTTAACTCAGCGCACTCGAAGTTAGTGAAGAGAGGAATTGCCAATCTTTGTCTAAAAAATGCCCTGGAAAAATCCTGCCCCCCCTCAAATGATTCAAAGCTTCTTTCAGCAAACAGCACGTTTATCACAGGCAGGTTACCCTGGTGAATTAATCGTTTCCGTAGCTGAGAAGCTACTTCGAAATGTAAAAGCTTCTGCCTCGAACATGCCCCCCCGCACGTCAGGAGAGGGAAGAAAATTTGTAGTAATCCCTTATATTCATAAAGTGTCACACAACATCAAAAAGATTGCTCAAAAAAGCGGATGTGAAGGTTTTGTTTTCTGCGCCAGCCAAGCTTGCTTCAGTGTGCAAAATGACGGACCCTAACTGCAAAGAAAAGTAAACGTGAAAAGAAACATCAAGCCAGATATGTAAACTGCATAGAAGGGGTTGTGTATCGCATTCCGCTGATTTGTAACCGCGTGTATATCGGTCAAACAGGTCGATGCATAAACGACCGCCTCCGCGAGCATGCGTACAACGTGAAAAACAAAACAGGGGGGTGGCTGGCTGTTCATTGCGAAAAATGTGGTTGCAAACCTAAATTTCAAACTTGCACTGTGATCGCAAAGAGCCAAAGTGAAACCACGCGCCTTATCGTTGAAGCCCACAATATCTCATGTCTCAAAGACAAATGCATCAGCATGCCATCCATATCACTTTCAGCGAAAGAAATATCATATCTCACTGGTAATACACGTGTGTGTTAGTTTGTCTTTGCTTCGTAATACGCGATAAGTGTTTTTTTGGTATAAGTAAGGTCACATTTCCTGCCAATAAACTGTTGTTAGTTTGCGCTTCGTCTGTCCATCTATGTTCCTTCTTGTGTCCCTGTCTTTTGTGCGCATCAGTTCCCATCAAGATGAATCACCAACAAGCCCAAGTAGAAACCCTCTTGAAGTAACGTTAAACACTCAAGCAGCTTTTTTCCTTGAAGCCGCGGACCGAATTTCATTAGTAGAATATACATAATACCGATCAATCTTTATATTGTAAAATGTAGCTAAAGATGAACATTTGGCATGTTTTTGTTACGGATATCTGCTTTTGTCAAGTTCACACGAGAACATGCGCTTCACATCAAAGTTGGAAACATCAAAGTTGGAATCAGCATAGATGACGGGCACCGTAAGCTTGTCACGGATTTACCAACATGTACGCAACTCCGCCACTTTGTATTTGCTAGTGCGCCTCGTGTTGCGTTGTATTGCCACGGTGTACACCAGCGTGCTGGTGTTGGGACAAGGCGCGCGCGCATCGACTTACAGTACAGGAAAGTTGGAGGCAGTGTATTTTGTCTGCAAAGAAAAAAGGCTGCTTAACGAGCCGAAGCAGAAATTCGAAAGTAACCAGAAAGTAGCCGTGGAGGCAACCTGACATTTTAGTCGCCGTACGGGGTCGTAAAATCGCCTATTCGGCTCAACGTAGCCTATTCGGCTCAACGTAGCCACGAACGGCCACCCTGGTGCATTTTGTCTGCTGTAGGTCTTTGTGTAGGCTGTAGGTCTCTGTCTACTTCCCTCTAACTTGCGCAATTCCATCATTCTCTATGATATTTCGTTTTGTACCTCTCACGCGAATAGTGTGTTAAGTCCTAGAGTGATTTCAATATTTGCCGCATCCTGCTCCAGAGTTTCTTTGAGTTTTATGTTTAGATTTTTTTTCGGTCTGTGTACCAAAAGCGCGCCATGCAAACGACCCATAGCTATTGATGGATTCGGAAATGAATGAATGAATGAATGAATACGCGACTGAATCGTGGTAATGTGCAAATAAACGCGATTAAACTGAGCGCCAGAACGTAGATGGAAGCGCTGAAGTGAGTTGCTTTTCATGCCTGTGTCCTGTTTCATCGAATTTATTAGGACCACGTTAACTGGAAACGAAGTCGCGAGTGGTAAAGGTTCAGGGAACACACTAGGTAACACTAATAAGGAAAATAAAGAAAAATTAATTGCTTATAACCTTTGGCGTTTCGTTGAACACTTAACTATACTAATTGCTTCGATTGATGCCTTTTTGATGACACTTACCAGCGGTCAGTTTTCCGATACCAGATATACAGACTATAATAAGTCCTGTTGAGCCATATTTTTTGCCAGGCAAAACAGTCCAGATGAAGATGAAAGTAGTTGGCCCGTTTCAGCCAAATTTTTTCTCCCGTCTGCAAAGCCTAGAAATGTTGGCAGACGATGCAATTGATGGGGCGAAAATACGCAGCGCTGTTCAAAAGCACGAAATCACAGCACGAGATCATGGTTATATTTGGAAAGCGGGTACCCTATTAAGTGAAGAAATTAAAAAAAGGGAAACGTCATGCCCGAAATTTGCGCAGAGTGAGGCTTTGCATGCATTAAGACGACGTCAGGTGCTCCAAACAGAAATATGCAGAAGCAAATGTATGTCACGTCAGCATCATATAGCTAGCATACAACATCATATAGTTTATAAATATTGTGTTTCAGTGCATCTGAAATGTCTTTAAAACTCGCAATACTTGATAGTGTGGAAGAAAAAATAGACGTAAAAGCTCGCCTTTGCAAAATCTGAGGTTATTTAGTGAATGTTTCTTTGATGAGCTATATTGCAGGAGGTTTCAGACAGACGCCGCCATCGCCACCAATGGTCCCTTTTTCGCATATGATGAGGCATCTAAGGCTTTCACATTAAGAAATTTATGACGTAGCCAACTCCATCAACGTGCAGACCGGCAAAGACTAGCATAGCATGCACGGTGGTGGACATTGAGTTGCATTCTGGTGCTCGCCGCTCTCCCCGTTTGCCGTTTCTTACTTTAATTGCAAGTGCGCCGTCTCGACTCTGACCCGGTGCTCGGTGCCTCGTAACATCCGTGATTCTTGGCATCTTTACAGGGCCGCACAATCTCGTAATGAGGCTTGCACTTTCTTGTTGCAATTAGTGAAGCGCCTTTACAACAGCACTTTCGAGTTTCGCCATGACAGCGCCATTCGTGACTAGACCAGCAGAATGCAATCGATTCGTCTGAGGCCTTGCAAACTAGTGGGTGTTACTGACAGCGCTTGGCTATGGTCACCATTATAGGTGCCAAATAGTACTTGTTGCTGATTGCACTACGCCGTCGCCGTTATGTGTCCTTACGCTAGTCCGAAGAAGGAACGTCTCGCCGAATGAAAAAAGAAAGAGGTACGGCTTAGCCACTTACCACCACCTGCTTGACATGACATCGATTCCACAGGTGCGTGGGATCTTCCGCATTTTTTATGAAAATATAATCAAATATCGATTTATGGGACACTGCAACGACGGCGCCGAACAACATTTACGACTTTTAGGGGCGAAGCTCCTCTTAGTCTAACCTTGTCAGGCGTAACGCGTAACCCCCCAGTATCGCCTGCCATCTCGGAGGCCATGATAAGAAGATGACCATTTCTCGTCTCATTTCCTAGATGACGTTACTCTGCCGCTACTCTCCGCATTGCCGCTACTCTCCGATTGGCTGCTGCGCGCTGCCTGAGTGCGCGGCGATCGAGTGCCTCTCTCAGTCTCCTGGATCGTCGCCGTACGTGTCGAATCGTTGGTGCGGCATGGACGAAGCGAAGCAGCGGGCGCGGAGGGCCGCCGCTTCTCGGGCTCGCCTTTCGGGGTCCGCTGCTCTCGCTGCTCGGAGTGCACGTTGGCGCCGCTAGCTGTGCACTTCTCCGACCACAAGTGCGTAATATATAAAGGTAACTTGAAATCTCAATAAAAGTTTTCTTCACCGTACCTCACGTGTTTGCATGATGATTTTATCGGGCGAACTTCTCGGAGGGTTAACGGCATCAACCATAACCTCTCAAGCTTCGCCCACCTCACCATCATTCACCTCGTGGATATGCTGTGATTTTTTTCCCACTGTGTTTGACGCAATGAAAGGTACATTTTGTTTATATGT
>JALIZH010016177.1:0-18103 GCA_030522465.1 Rhipicephalus appendiculatus
CGTCCCTGGGGTGAACGCGTTCCCTCCCACACCACTCCCACTCTAATGCCACATGTTTCACTATCGTAACTTCATTATTAGCGGAAGAAATCAAGGTTAACTTTTCATTTTTTAAATTTCGCGCCGATAGCTCCGCGCGTGACGTCGAAAATGTCAAAATATATTTTTC
Source organism: Rhipicephalus appendiculatus (assembly GCA_030522465.1). Lineage (NCBI taxonomy): Eukaryota > Metazoa > Arthropoda > Arachnida > Ixodida > Ixodidae > Rhipicephalus > Rhipicephalus appendiculatus. Next base: position 170 of record JALIZH010016177.1, read on the forward strand.
GTGTTTTCGCGACATTGGCTCGATGAAATTTTCTGAAATTTCGTATGCTACGTCTATGGCACCCACAGACGACTGTGTACTTGAATTTTATCGATTAGAGGCTACGTGGGACCCAGTAGACGCCTTGAAAATATATGACGTCATGGTGTTTGGTGCGGGAATCAAAAGGTGGCGTCTCCACGCGCATTTTATTTTCGCGTCTTTTCTCGCTTACCAAGCGTCGTGTCGCGGCCGGGGTGGTGTTTTCGGGATTGTGAAATTGTACTTGACCAAAAAGCGAACAATCGTTTTGCTCTTTAGTGTCCCTTTAAAGAACTTCTCTCTGCAGACGGAAGCATGGTGACAAGTAGAGCTGTGCGCCGCCGCGCCGCGCCGCCGCGCCGCGCCGCCGCCGCTGCCCGTTTTTGCTCACGCCGATCGCGCCGCCGCCGAAATTTCCAGACTGACCACGCAGCCGCCGCCGCCGCGCAATAATTTCGGCGCGCCGCCGGTGGCCTCTCCTTTTAACCCTAACGGGGAACCGGGACATGAAATAATCACTTCACTTGGCAACGTTTTCTCGATGTATTGGTGTAATGGACTCTCCATTCAGCCGCCGCTGATTGGAGGAAGCTCGGCCAGCAGCGTGCCCCTCTCTTTCCGATTCTTCCTCTTCAACGTCATTATGACGTCACGAAGTTTTCACAACCCTTGAATCAAATTAGAGGAACGGAATGCGCTTCAACCATAAGGGGAAAAAAAATAGTCGAGAGCACGCCTGCATTCATAAATCAACCTCCTCCGAAGACACTACCACTTCGGGCTCGTGTCACAGTTCCCATCATGCCCTTGTTTTTTTTTTCTTTTTCATGGTGAGCTCATGTGTAAATAATAGAAAATTCACGAGCGAGTGCCTCACGTTCACAGACGAATTTCCTCCGACGACACTCCCCCCTCGTGCTCCAAGCTCTGGTGAAAGTTTCCAGCATGCTCCTGTTTCATTTTTGATGGCTGGGGAGCTATTCTCGATGTGTCCCCCTAGTGAACTGTCCATTTCGGCCGCAGCTGATTGACTGGAGTTCGGTGACCAGTGCGCTCCCTGTTTCCGGATCTTCCTCCGGAAACAGGGACGAAATGAGAGGGACGAAATGCGCTTCAACGCAACGAACGCAGCGCCCACACATCCGTTTTTGGGCGTACATCTCGGAGGCTGTGCATAAATTCTGATTGCGTAAGCCATCGAATTAGTTTAATGCGACCGCCCGTCTAACGCACCTGCGAAGGTCAGTACGCATTCCCTGCATGGTTCCCAAACATCTGGGACACATTCAAACGCAAGTTCAGACTTGACAAGTTCCTATTTCTGTAAATTTCGTGCACTTTCTTCTTACGCTGGGAATGTGCGGACGGGTTCGGTGCATTGACGTGGTGTATATATATATATATATATATATATATATATATATATATATATATATATATATATATATATGGTGTTTAACTTCCGAAAACCGCTGTATGATTTAGGGGCACCGTAGTGGAGGGCTTCGGAAATTTTGACCATCTGGTGTTCTTCAACGTGCATTGACATCGCACAGTACACGGGCCTCTGCCATTTCGCCTCTATCGAATTGCGACCGCCGCCTCCGGGATCGAAGCCGCGACCTTCGGGTCAGCAGTCGTCGAGCACCCTAACCGCTACACCCCCGCGGTGGACGCATCGACGTGGTCAAGAGCAAACATCACGGCCAACCACTTTTTCGAGTAACTGAATGCGCTCTGCCGAAATGGACTGCGAATATCTTCTTCAGATGGACACATCTAGAACAGCTCTCCGGAAGTTGTATATATATTTCTTTTCTCCAGAAGTCTCAAGGGAGCCTCAACGCTGCGGCGTCCTACAGCCTTAAATGGAGACGATCCAACTCGCTGGATAGCATATTAGTGGAATCTCGGGGCTATACTACATTGTGCATAGATAAATCAAATAGATAATCGATGGTTTAATGCACTTTTTTCCTTACTTTTTTTACTCGAGTAAGTCGATAAATAAATAGAGAAGTAAAGGCAATGAAACACTTATAATAACCGATAGCTGAGCTTGTTGGTAGGTATTCATGTTAAAAAGACACGGCGTGAAAAAATTGAACGACACTTTGTACATTCCAAAGTGTGTTCGGTGAAAGCGTGTGGCCATTCCACTGACTACGCCATGTCTTTTTTTCTTTTACACTCTCAGTGGGATAACACACAAAGCGAATGTGTGCGTGTTTTCTTTTTTAATTTTTTACCGCGAATCGCAGCGAGAAGCGAGACTAATCTTCCTCCGTTCGCATGCGTTAGTATTTTCTGGCGCTTTGCGCATCGTGCAAACGCCATCCGCGTTCCAGCGCTTAAATTGACGCACCCTTTGTAAATTCGTAAGCGTATTCCGTGAACGCCTGGGTCTATTGAGACGGCGTCGGTCAGAATGATTGCAAACGCTGGGCACAGCGACGCTACGCAAGCAAAGCGTGAGGGCTGTTGAGTCCGACGCGACCGGCGTCCGTTTATGCATCCCGGCGGCCACCTGGCTCTGTGCCAGAGCTCGGACGGACAGACGGACGGACGGATGGACGGACAAACGGACGCCGGACGGACACCGGACGGACGTGAGCATGAGACATTAAAGGCTTTCGCCTTAAAGGGACCCTGAAACGGTTATTTGAAGCTTTGTCAGCGTTTAGGCTAGAGCATCATCGAACCATTGGCACCACAAATTTCGCTGCACGCCGTGTACCAAGGCGGCTACGGCCAATTATATTGTTACGAGGCATGGTGCATGAGCCCGCCGTGACAGAGGAAGGGACGAAGAAGAAGCTGGGGGGTGCCGCGCGAGATTCTGGCAGCTATTCGGTGGCAGCTATCCGGTACTTGTAAATATTGTGAATACACTCGCTTTTGTCTTTCTTGCGTATTCTTGATCCCCGTGTCAATTTGGTGGAGCTGCGGGGTAGAAGAAGCGCTGTACAACGGAGCTCCGCAGTGGTCGTCGACTCGGAGTTTTCATGATGGAAAACGATTCCGATGCCGCAACCACCCTTCCATCGGCCACGACAACGCCTGCACCAACCACTGCAATGTTTGCACCGGCCACATCGCCACCAACGTACGTGCTGACGCATCCGAAAAACCCTGGGACGTTCTGCGGTACGGATGAAGTCGACGTCGAAGAGTGGATTGCTGATTACGAACGTACCAGTGCGCTCAATCGCTACGACCCAACTCTCATGCTGGCCAACGTGTTGTACTACCTGAATGGCACGGCAAAGGTGTGGTACGAGAATCATGAGGAAGAGATCGGAAGCTGGGACACTTTTAAGCAAAAGCTGCGCGACTTATTTGGGAAGCCCATGGGTCGAAAAGCAGCCGCAAAGAAAGAGCTGTCCATCCGTGCTCAAACGGCCACTGAACCATATATCTCGTACATTCAGGACGTGCTGGCTCTTTGTCGTAAAGTCGACAGCGAGATGTCGGAGCCGGACAAGGTTGGCCACGTGCTGAAGGGAATAGCGGACGACGCGTTCAACCTATTAATGTGCCGGAATTGTGCGACCGTCGACGAAATTATCGACGAATGCCGGCGTTTGGAACAAGCCAAAAGCCGGCGCATCGCAAGATCATTCACTCGGCTGTCAAACACCGCTGCGACGTCCTCATGCGAAGATGGAATGGCCTCTCATCTGCAGTCGTCGCCGGCGTCTGAAATTACACGAATCGTCCGTCGGGAAATCGAAGCAATTACAGCTGCTCTTCCCAACAACGGCCACGTTGATTCGCACGTGCCCTCGGTTTCCCTGGTCCAGTCACTTGTGCGGGAAGAACTCGGCAATTTGGGCTTCGCTGTCTGCGCCGTTGCTCAGTCTCGGGAAGCGAACTTCCGCCCAAGATCGCCGCCTCGCCCGAGGTCCCCGCCCCAGGAACGGTTCTACCCACGCTCTCGCAACCCGGCCGAATGGCGGACTGCGGACGATCGGCCAATCTGTTTCAACTGCCGCCGCATAGGTCACGTCGCACGGTACTGTAACAACCGTTGGCCTTCGCCTAGAACCCAGTATGCCACTGCTTCCGGCGCCGACAGCTACCGCCGTTTTCAGCCACCTCAACCGTGCTCCGATAACTACCGCCGTTCCCAGCCGTTCGAGCCGTACACCCTCGATGCCTCTGCTACGCCGCACAGCCGCTCACCATCGCCCCGAGGTCATCAGTCCCGTTCGCCGCCAGCACGTCGCCCCTCGTCTCCGTCCCCTCTACGAGGACGTCCGACCTCGCCGCTCAATCTCCCACAGGGGAACTAAGAGATGCAGCTCTTGGAGGTGATGCTGCATCTTCTACTTCCACCTCAAATCCTCTTCTAGTACTGCCGACACGACGAAATTTCATCGACGTCGACGTGGATGGCCTGACTGTTTCTGCACTTGTTGATACTGGGGCCCATATTTCCGTGATGAGTGCTCGACTTCGTCGCCGCCTGAAGAAAGTGCTGACTCCGGCTGCTCCTGGTATTATTCGTGTCGCCGACGGAAGGAGTCCTGCCATCATAGGAATGTGCACAGCACGCATCACCATCGCCGATCACCCCACATCTGTTTTGTTCGCTGTTCTTGAGCAATGCCCAAATGACGTCATTCTTGGGTTGGATTTCTTGTCCACTCATTCCGCCCTCATTGACTGTGCAACCGGCGTTCTCCAACTTGAGCTGCCTCGGCTTGCTGATGCACCAGCTCCGCCGTCACACCGCTTGTACTCCGCCGGTTATGTTCGGCTGCCACCGCAAGCCGCCACGTGTGTGGCCTTGACTACATCACCACCTCTGCCCGACGGTGACTACATAGTGTCCCCATTAGTTGACGTCCTCTTGGCCCGAAATATTGCTGTGCCGCACACCCTCGTGACTGTCGTCGACAACTATGTCCAGCTCCCGCTCCTCAACTTCAGTAACTGGACCCAAGTTCTCCCGCAAGGCATTTCATTGGCCAGCGTATCAGTGCTCGACGCATCTAACATCGTGGCAGTAGACGCTGAAGATTGCTTGTCCTCTACTGCAACCAGCCCAGCAAGCGCACCCACCGACGAAATCGCGAAAATGATTGCCCCTGATCTTCTGCCCTGTCAAGCCGCGCAACTCCGCCACGTTCTGACGACCTATAGGGATATCTTCGACTTCGATGACCGCCCTCTAGGTCAAACGTCATTCGTACGTCATCAAATACATACCGGCGATGCTAGTCCTGTCAGACGGCGACCATATCGTGTATCCCATTCCGAACGCCAGGTCATACAACGAGAAGTCGATAACATGCTCGCGAAAGGCGTCATAGAGGCCTCTTCAAGTCCATGGGCGTCACCTGTCGTCTTGGTGAAAAAGAAGGATGGCAGCTGGAGATTTTGCGTCGACTATCGTGCCTTGAACAAGATAACCCGCAAAGACGTATATCCACTGCCACGAATCGACGACGCCCTTGACTGTCTTCATGGTGCGCGATACTTCTCGTCCATAGATCTGCGCTCGGGTTACTGGCAGATTTCTGTCGATGACTTAGACCGAGAAAAAACTGCCTTCGTCACACCGGACGGCCTCTATCAGTTCAAGGTTATGCCTTTTGGGCTGTGCAACGCCCCGGCAACGTTCGAACGAATGATGGACTCTCTCCTACGCGGCTATAAATGGTCCATCTGTCTTTGCTACCTCGACGATGTCATTGTCTTTTCCCCAACGTTTGAAAGCCATCTAACCCGTTTGTCGACCATTCTAGCCGTTTTTCGTCGAGCGGGACTCCAGCTAAACTCCAAAAAGTACAATTTCGGCCGGCAACAAATCACTGTGCTTGGTCATCTTGTAAGTGCTGCGGGTGTACAACCGGACCCTGACAAGATTAGCGCTGTCAAGCACTTCCCTGCGCCTTCTTCTACTAAAGATGTTCGGAGTTTTGTGGGCTTATGCTCATACTTCCGACGTTTTATACGCAATTTCGCCAGTATTGCCCGGCCACTCACTGACCTTCTCAAAAAGGACGTGCCTTTCTCGTGGGGCCAAGACCAAGAGGCTGCGTTTTCGACGCTGATCAACTTGCTCACTTCACCACCAATACTGGCCCACTTCGACCCATCCGCGACTACCGAAGTTCGCACAGATGCCAGTGGGCACGGAATCGGCGCCGTCCTCGCTCAACACCAGGGAGGCCAAACGCGTGTTATTGCGTATGCCAGCCGCCTTCTCTCTACATCGGAGCGGAACTATTCGATCACGGAGCGCGAGTGCCTTGCGTTGGTCTGGGCTGTCGCAAAATTTCGCCCCTACTTGTACGGCCGTCAGTTCTCAGTTATTACTGACCACCACGCCCACTGTTGGTTGTCCTCGCTCAAGGACCCAACTGGTCGCCTTGGTCGCTGGGCTCTACGTCTCCAGGAATATTCCTTCGACGTAATTTACAAATCTGGCAAGCTGCACCAGGACGCCGATTGTCTCTCGCGTCATCCGGTGGACCCTGCTACCCTCGCTGACCATGAAAATGATTACTGTATACTCGCCATATCTGATTTGCGTGACATCGGCACAGAACAGCATCGGGATGCAACCCTCAAGATGGTCATACAGCAAGTCTCCTCGGGACGTTCCGACCCTTCTTTCCGCCAGTATGTCCTGCGCAATGGCGTTCAGTATCGCCGCAGCATGAAGTCTGATGGTCCGGAATTTTTGTTAGTCATTCCACGGCAGCTGCGCGCTACCATTCTTCAACATCTACATGATGCTCCGACTGCGGGCCACCTGGGCGTTTCACGCACCTATGACCGTGTGCGGCAACGGTTCTTTTGGCCTGGCCTGTATCGTTCAGTCCGCCGATATGTCGCTGCTTGCGAGCTCTGCCAGCTGGGCTGGGCTGCTCAAACCTATCGACATTCCACCGGAACCATTCTTTCGCGTGGGCCTCGACTTGCTCGGACCTTTTCCTACGTCCGTATCAGGCAACAAATGGATTGCTGTCGCAACTGACTATGCGACCAGGTATGCCATAACCCGTGCCTTGCCAACTAGCTGCGCAACAGACGTCGCAGACTTTCTGCTCAACGACGTCATTCTTCGACACGGGGCTCCGCGCCAGCTTCTTACGGATCGTGGCCGCTGCTTCCTCGCAAGAGTCATAGATGAAATCCTTCGTAGCTGCTCTACGGAACATCAACTTACTACAGCCTATCATCCCCAGACCAACGGTCTTACCGAGCGTCTCAACCGAACTCTCACGGATATGTTGTCAATGTACGTCTCTGCTGACCACCGTGATTGGGACGCAACGCTACCCTACGTTACTTTTGCATACAATTCGTCCAGACATGACACCGCCGGCTACTCGCCGTTCTTTCTTCTGTACGGCCGCAACCCGACGTTGCCATTCGAAACGCTCCTTCCTTCTGATACTGTTGTACCAACTGTGTATGCTCAGGACGTCGCTTCTCGAGCCCTTGCGGCTCGCCAAATCGCCCACAGTAGGCTCTGTGCTTCGCAGGCCTCACAAAAAGAGCGCTACGATAAGCGGCACCGCGATGTCGACTACCCTCCTGAATCTCTTGTCCTGCTCTGGACGCCGTATCGACGCGAAGGCTTGTGCGAGAAGCTCCTCCCTCGATACACAGGGCCCTACAAAGTTCTCCGCAAGGTCACCGACGTGGACTACCTTATCACTCCCGTTCATCCGCACTCTTCTGCTACACCACCTACTGATGTCGTTCATGTGTCGCGCCTAAAACGCTACTACACTGCCAGTACAGAATGACTTTGGAGGCGCCGTGACGGCGCTCTTTCCGCCGGGGGTGATGTTACGAGGCATGGTGCATGAGCCCGCCGTGACAGACGAAGGGACGAAGAAGAAGCTGGGGGTGCCGCGCGAGATTCTGGCAGCTATTCGGTGGCAGCTATCCGGCACTTGTAAATATTGTAAATACACTCGCTTTTGTCATTCTTGCGTATTCTTGATCCCCGTGTCAATATCATACCCTCCTTCTTACCCCTGCCTTGCCTCCTCAACTCATGATACACGCTGGCATCGCTGGCGATCGCAGAGCTCATGTGAGCACACTCGATGATTTGAGCTTCGCCCGGTGATGACCTCTGAGACTGCACGCCGACAGGTTGCGTGCATCTCGGAGACCATAGCCCCAGTGCGCCCGGCAGCACGCATGCCGTCTGGCACACAGAGACATCGCGGAGGGGTTGATATCTGCTCCGACAGGTGCCGCCACCCTACCAGCCAATTTTTCGTGCGCGCACACCGCAGCCAATCAGATCGTGCGCAGACTGCGTGTCATACTGGGGAGGGGCAGTTGAAAACGCGTTGGGCTGAGCCGCAGTGATCTGCAGCGAATCGCAGTTTATAGTGTTGTAATCAATTACACAGTGCATGCAGAGAGCTTAAATTAGTCTGTAAATGAGCCTTAGGACTTGGTCTACTGGGTCAATGTGTTTGTACAAAATCGTCAAAACCGTTTCAGGGTCCCTTTAATACACAAGGGCCAAGTCAAGAGAGTGACCAGTTATCTCCCATGTTGACCATCACGCGCAACTGACTGGTAGGTATCGCCTCTTGCCCGGGAAGTGTCCTTTCATTTGGGGGGGGGGGGGGGGGTCTAGCCCTTCCCCCCCCGCCCCCAAATTCGGATGAAGGGGGGTGTTTTACCGAGAATAAATCATGAAAATAGGGGTTTCTCAAGGCCTTCAAAAAGCCCTCCCCCCCCCCCCCCCGAAAAAAATTCCTGGCTACGGGCCTGATGCGCACATAAGTGTTTTATGTGCGGAGCAATCTAAGGGCCCGGGCTGTCGCAAGTAGTCATTGCATGCTGTCATCGTATGCTGTCGTAGCTTGGTGTAACGCAGGAAAAACCACGAATAGTACAGCCATCTGTCGCATATTGAGCGCACGCTCTCCCTCTTGTTCTTCGAGCACATTGATGATGATATTGAGTGCGGAGCAGTTTATGGGCCTGGGTTGTCGTATGCTGCCGTATGCTGTCGTCGCTTGGTATAATGCCGGCAAAGCCAGGTATAAAAATAGAAGGAAAGGAATCAAGCAAAAAATTGAAAGAGAAAGAAAGGAAAAAATAGGAAGAATAGAACGAGCAAGAAAGAGAAAGAAATAAATAGACAGGAAGAAATCAGTAAACATTGAGAAAAAAGAAGGAAACAGAGAAAAAGAAAGAAAGAGAAGAGGAAAGAAAGAGAAAACGGAAGAGAAACAAAGGCTGCCCAACTCCGCACTTCCTTCAGGATTGGCACCACCAGTGCGAAGGTGTGTTAATCTTTTTTTGTCTACCTTCTTTTCCGCCGCTGTACCATTTTTCAGGTGGCGGTGTTTGCGGTGTCTGGACTTGTGTCCGTGTTTGTACACCCTGTCTGTATAACGGCCCCAGTACAGCCTCTGAAAATACAATATCGAGTGCGGTATTCTCCCTTGGCATTTCCCTTTTCTTTTTTGGCGCTCTTCGTGACGCCAGGACGGTGATTCACGTGACATGTATAGAGCAAATACTTTCGATTGGTCCATATACGAAAAATATCAGTTGTGTATTGTATCCTACCCTGCTTTGCCATGCATTCGCTCACCCGTTCTTCCTCACCTACCGTGATTACCGTGCGCGATTAACTTATTTCGCACTGTTTTGTGAGTTTCCCATTACGCAAGGCGAAATAACAGAGGGCAGCCGACAAGCTCGAAATTCTGATGGGCTAAACGCTTAGTGCTCCCATTGTACACGTGCTTTATGAAGAAATAAGTGTCGAGGAGATATGGAATGGAACGAATGGAAGAGGAACCGGATTATTTGATTCTTCCAACGGACGGACTCCTTACAGTGAAGACGATGCAGCTCTCCAAAAAAAAAAAAAAAAAAAAAAAAAGGCCAACCCGTTTCCACGGTTACTGTATATTTTTTATTGCGATAAGTGTTATATGGAGACTGTGCTGGTTTTCATTGTCGCCGTCATGTTCCCTATAAAGATCACATCGGTAACTTTCGTACGCGCATCGCATGCTGTACCCCCTAGTAAAAGCGCGCGAGCGCTAGCGAGGAACCCGGCTGAAGTATTGAAACAAGCTGCCCATCTCCATCGCACGTAGGGCGCATGCGATTACATCACACCGCGTGCGAGGCCTGCCATCGGTTGCTCCTCAACAAGAAATGAAGCCCTGTCCGTCTTTCGCTGGGCGAAGGAGCATGGAGAGACGTCGAAGTTGGGGGGGGGGGGGGGGGGGGCTGCATGGTTTGATATCCGCAGCTGTGAACTTGGACTATAAGGGCGCAGTCGCAAGCGCTGGCGTGCGCGTTCTCTCGGCAGGCATCAGCAAACGCGTCTCGTATACCCTTCTATACGCGCTATCATCTCACCGCTTCGTGCTGTGACAACTGATACGACAAACTGCGTGAGAACTGCTTCTTTCCCGGGAGCGGCCGTATTCCCATACGCCAGTGTTTTGCAGCTTCGCGAGATCGGATGAAAAAGAATTAGCTGCTAGCCTTAGTTCGTTATAACATTACGACATATGTTGCTATCGCATTTACTGCTTCGCTTTTTCGGGGAAACATATTTTTTTTTTCAAAATTCAACAGACAGGCTGATATCCCCACAAACTCTTGAATCTACCCCCCCCCCCTTCCCGCGCCGCGCCGCCGCCGATCCGATGAACCCCGCGCCGTTGACGCGCCGCCGCCGGAGGTGGAAACACCGGCGCGCCGCCGCCGGCGATTTTGGGTCCGGCGCACAGGTCTAGTGACAAGTCGTTGTGTCCCAAACACGCATCAACGCTCCGTCGAAGACCATGAACTTGAGAGTAAGTAGGCATTTTAAATACGAAGCATTTCTTAGCGAACTTCGGCGCCTTTGAGCGCATCTATCTATCTATCTATCTATCTATCTATCTATCTATCTATCTATCTATCTATCTATCTATCTATCTATCTAGCCGCCTATGACTTTGTGCTCTCCAGACCGTATCGTTAATGAGACTTACACCAAAATTGGTATGACATAATATGACTGTATGGCGAACATGCAAAACGGGTCATATCATGAAAGTCATGACTAATTTGTCATGAACGGTATGATTTACACGCCATGGCCGTGGTGCTCCTGTGGCCGTTTCCTTAACTTGATGTATCCGAAAATTGGTATGATGAGATATTTCTACATGACCAACATAAATGACCGGTGGTAATATGAAAATCATGACGTGCATGTCATATACATAATTTACATGACACGCTCATGCTGCGCTGACGGCAGTTTCGCTAGCTTGATATACGCCAAATTTAGTATTGCGTGACGTGACTGTATGACGAACATAAATGACAAGTGGTAATATGGAAATCATGACATGTCATGTGCAACATGACTTGCATGCCACGCTCATGGCACGCTTGCGACCAGTTCGCAAGCTTGATATACACTAAATTTGGTATGGCGCAATGTGACTGTATGAAAAACATAAATGAGAAGTGGTAATTGCACGCTTGCAGTAGGGACGACGCGATGAGTCGGAGGGAGGCCACGAGCAGACCCGCAGCTGCTCAGGAATGCATCGAAAGACGATGCACCCGGCGTCGCACCGAGGCCACGTCATCAGCGCTTGGTGGTGCCGGACTGGAACATACGTGGCGCCGAGGCCACGTTCTCAGCAGGCGGTTGTACCGGATCAGAGCCGACCCAGCACCATGGCCACGGGTTCGGCAGCTCGTTGAACTCGGACATCACCCGGCACGGGATCGGCTGCTCGCCCTCGCGAGCACGCTGGAACAGCCCGCAAGGCCCGAAGCGAAATGCGCGTTCGCCACAAGGAAAGCCAAGCTCGTCCCGGCTGGTCTGATGGCACCAGCTCGGTCCGACTTTTTCCTGTGGTCGCACGTACTCCTCGGTTCACCGACCACGCTGCTCGGCCCGTCGGCGTTCTCGAGCTCACGAGGTCACGTTCGTCGCTATACCGCGCACTCCTTCTTCTTGTTCAGTTTCGTTTTCACTTCAACCGGCAAGGACGATGCCTGCTGTACCACGCTGCTGGCACTTGGCAGGCTTTCCATTGACCCATTGACCGAGTCTCCTGGAAGCACCTGCCCTCTCTTCACTGCTGCCCTACCGACGCCGACATCACCGACGTCTCACCGCATCACCACAACTCCCCGGCGTCTACCGAATGCCGAACTGTGAGACGGACTTTTAATAATTCGCAGGACATTACCTTCTGTAGTTTAATTTAGACTTTTTGATAATCTGTTTGTATAGGCACCGGTTTTCTCTTTTTATCTGTAACTTCTTTCTCTCACTTATTTTTCGTAATAACAAAGGAATATTTTTCCCACAGCACGGGTTCGTCTATTATGCCACTGAAACCATTTTTCAGTGACAGTACTTAACCGTAAGAACCTAACACATGACAGAATGGCGTCCGCTAGGACAGGACGAAACCGTGTGGTGAAGGGTGCATGAACTGAAGGGGTTCGGAATGTCTTCGGAAGAGTTTGTAACGTTGGGTCAGCGCATGGGTCTGCAGGGCGCAGAACTAAAAGCCTGGGTGGACGAGCAGTCTGAGAAAGCACGGGCCGATAGGCAAGTAGAGCGAGAGGCTACGAATGAACGCCTGGAGCTTGAAGAGCGAGCCCCAGCAGTGCGGGAAAATTGGCCGAGTCTGGAAATAGCCAGGAACGAGATGCTGGCGCTCCACAGGAAAGAAACGAGTCACCGATGATGATTAACCCCCACAGTTTGATCCCCGTCTTCAAGGAGAATCGCGATGATCTCGACGCGTACATTCGGTTTGAATCCGTCGCGACCGGTCAGGGATGGCCGCTGGACAAGTGGGCCACAGCGCTCAGCTTGTGTTTGGACGGTGAGGCCTTGAAAGTTTTTGGTCGCTTGTCCCCTGAAGAATCAGTGGACTATGACAAGGCTAAGAAGGCATTACTTGAACGCCTCCGATGCACAGCTGAGGGTTAGAGGGAAAAGTTCCGGCTGAGAAAATCCCAAGATGAGGAGACAGCGAAGCAGTATGCCACGAGGCTTTTGAGTTTCTTCGACCGTTGGATGGAAATGGCCAACCGAGGAAAGACGTTTGAAGCGGTACGAGACATAATCGTTAGCGAGCAACTGCTTCAGAATTGCCACCATCGTCTGACATTGTTTCTTCGAGAGAGAAACTATCAAACTCTTGATGAAATCGCTGAAGCCGCAGATCACTATATGGAAGCACAAGGGCACAAGAATCGCTTGGTGCTCAAGGAGAGGCCGGAAGAAGGTGCTACAAAAGAGACAGCGTAGTCGTGCGACGTTCGCTGGTCCCGGATACGGCACTGATGGGTACAATAGCAACCTTACGTTTAGCTGACGGTAGTACCACTGAGGCACTGGAAGCCGACGTACTCATCTCGTCGCCATACCTTTCAGGGACCATTGTTGCGAAATGCCTGGAAAACCCTCTCTATGATGTCATCATCGGAAATGTACCAGGATCTCGGGACCACACGAACCCTGATAAGAACTGGAAGAAGACCTTGCCGATTCCCGTATGCCCAGCTCAGAACGTAAAAGGGAGCAACGCGGAGGATCTCCACTGAATGGCCGCGGTCTGTCAAACGGTGAATTCAAGGGGTGGCAAGCTGCCCAGACTGATGAAACTGATTGTCAGTGAGCGTCCATGGCAAGTGACCAGCTCAGATTTAATGGGGCCGTTTCCCAGAAGCAAGTAGGCTTTCAATCACCTCATGGTAGTCGTGGATTACTTTTCGAAGTGGGTGGAATTGTTCCCTCTTCGGAAGGTGACAGCGCGAGTGGTGCTCGAGAAGCTGCAGGAAGTGTTTTGTCGGTTCGGCTTTCCGGAAAGGCTCATCATGGACAACGCTTCTTTTTTCACCACTCCGGCGTTTGGTGTCACGTGCCGTTCCCTTAGAATTGATCACTGCACCACTTCGCCCCACCATGTCCAGTCCCATTTGACGGAGCGAAGCAATGGTACGCTTAAAGCGATGTTGGCGGTCTTTGCCGAAAGTCAAAGGGACTGGGCAGACCATTTGAGTGAGCTCCCGTTCTCAATCCAAACATCCGAGAGTCGATCGACTGGTTTCTCGCCCGCCTTCCGAAATTTCGGAAAGGAGTTGGCAAGTCCAGTGACCAATGTCATTCAGTTCCAGCTCGGGGACGAGGAGACGCAGGTAGACTGTTTGCTTACTTGTCGACACTTCGGAACCGGCTTTGTCGAGCTATCTGTAAAGCAAGGCGAAGTTTGGCGTCGCCCAGGGCTCAGCAGAAGGCCCATTACGACCGCAAGCATCGCGACCTCTCATTTATGGTGGGCGATCATGTCCTGAAGCGCAACCACGCTTTCAGCGATGCGAGTAAGGGGTTCTCAGCCTCGCTCGCTCCTAAGTGGCTTGGTCCGTACAGAGTGGAGAAAGCTTGCACTCCACTCGCATACTTGCTGAAATATCCCCTTTCGGGAAAACTCAGCCGTGTCCATATCGCAGTCCTGAAAGCATTTGCGTCTCGGCCTGAGGAGCCCGCGCCAGCGCCCAGAGGCAGTTCGCGCAAGCAACGGGGCACACCCGGGGCGACGGACAGCAATCTTAACACGCACCGGTACAATGTGAGGAATCGCTCACCCTTGTGACTTCGCGCCGAACGGCGAACGGCGGACTTTTTTTCTTCTTTTTCTTTTTTGCGGAACCGGAGGCCCTCATCTTTTGTGCCTATCTTCACTTAGCTATTTTCTTACAGCCAGTGCTCGTAAAGAAGTGGGCTCCCACCCAGCTTTCCTGCTAGCATAGCATTTATATTCACAGAGTTTCGTGTCTATTTTTTCTTGCATTTTCTTGTGCTCAATATCCTAGGTGTTCTAGATTTTTGTATATATTGTTTTCCTTTTTCCATGCGCTCTGCGCGCAGCACTGAACGGTCTCCGAGAACGCGCGCGGTGTGGAGACGTGACCACGTGACCAGTCAGTCGCTATTACATTGGACTGTGAACTTGTGCCGCCATTGGTGAAGGCGCGGCTATGCGCAGTGACGTGTGTGATCGCGTTGTGCTGTGATTGGTTCATCATCGTCCGAGAGCCCGGGAGGGGGGAGTCTGCAGCGAGACAGCGACCACTCAGTTCTGAACCCGCGCTTGCCCAAGTCGTCATTCAGTGGCCGTCATGTCGAAGTCGAGCATCTCTGCCAAGAAGCGGCCGCCTGCCCGCCGCGGGCAGGACACAAGGACGGCGCGCGAGCAGCCACGCCAGCAGCCTGAGCCCGCGGCTCCGCACCGCCACGGACGAAGATAGAGCGGCGGAGTGTGGCTACCTGGACGACTCCGGACTGCGAGGAAGCACCGAGATACTTTGTGATCGACCTGCCATGGAAAACGCAGCGACGGATGCAGCGGGAAATGCTGCTCGACCGCGTACCGTGGCCGTTCGCTGCTGGACGGTCGCGGAGGCCGACTTACGGTCTCAGGGCGCTCGGCTGCCGGACCCTCCTGAAGTACAGGTTTGCGGCCTATGTGGCCTCGCGGTGTACTTCAGGAGCCACTACGAAGGGGCCCTGCACGTGGCCAAGAAAAAGGTGACCCGGGAGAACGGTCGTCACTGAAAAGCACCCACCCCGTCCGCACCACTTCCAGCGCTTCCCGACCAAGACCTCGCGGCGTTGTGTCGCGAGAGGATGTTAGGAAGCCCTAACTTTGCGGCCGTCATCGGTCCACGCCGCCCGCGGCTGCCGCAAGTGCGCCGCACGCTGACGACGGTACCAACTTGGACAGAGTGTTGGACCTAAGTGAAGACAACTTCGTTTGACTTTCTTTTCGTTTTGAGAACTTTGTCTTTCCTTTATCCCGCGGGTTTCTTTTCTTTATGCGTTTTTATATAATATTTATTCTTATATCCTTAAAATTGTTTTATTTTTGTTCTTTTCACAAAAGCGGCTGAGCTGGGAGAGGCTAGGGCTGTTGCTCTAGCAGTGTCATTTTAACTGCATGAATGACGGCCGGCTGAGATTGCAGACCGTTAAAGGGTAAATTTAGGAGAAGGGGATGTGGGAATTGAGGCTTGCCCGTCGCCATTGCACGGGATTACGCCTAATTCTGCCATCCACATGTCTCAGCATGCTCTCCACTCCTCCGTGGTCCTACAGTGGTGGGCGAGCGGGGGGTGACGTCAGCCTCTCTCACCCGACGCCGGACCTCGACGGTGGCGCCGCCTGCGAGTTTCGCGCGTAGCGGGAAGGGACTCTCTCTGGACAGCGTTGGGTAAGCACGTGTGTTGCTTCCCGTCCATCGGGTCCTTTGTTCTGGGCACGGTGACAAAATATGACAGGTGGCCAAACAAGCGCCCGGAGCGCGTCGCCCGTCTGCTCGAGTTGCTCACTGCCGCCGCTAGGTTCGCGACGGGTTTCTGGGCCGAAGGACGAGCATCGCAAGCTTTCGCAGTGCAGTGAAGGCCGGTTGCTATAGCTATTTTTGTGGTTCTAAAACGTTGTTTGTGTTTTTAATACCTTGTAGTGGCTGTCTGCCAACTTCTCCGATAAAAGTAAGAGCATTAGGCTTTACAGAGCTGAAAATTTTCTGATCGGCGCGGGCAATCTCGATTAGACTGACACAGAGTGCCGATCGCGCGGCACGCGCGTGCATTTTTTCACAGCGTGAACACTCCTACCGGTGAGTGTGCAGAGTAAAAAATATTTGGTTGCCACGTTACTGTAGGTAGAGCTAAGCTTATAGACGTCGTAAATTTGTTATCTTCTGGCTGCAACGGAATTGAACTGTTGTGCGTGGTCACCTATTGCTTAGTTATCAGCTCCCTGCGAACAGATTTATGCAGAATATGAGGAGGAAAACAATTTTATTTGCAATCAACTTGCGAACACATTTAGGCAATGAAGAAATTGAATACTTTTCGATGGTTACAGTGTACAAATGAGAACATTTACACTGCAATTACACCCAATAAAGCACACAATTTTATACACATTCGCTTAATTGCACTGAATTACACACAAATGAACATTAAGCTGAGCTAAAGTATACTCGCTTATAGTCAGTTACATCACACTTACGTGAATTACACTCAACTGTACACTGGTACTGATTCACTGGTAGTGAATCACTATGCACCTAATTGCACTCAGTGCCGTTATACTGCAGATGAACATAAAATGTCATACGTCTTTTGTTGCGAACTGATAGATTAAACCAGTTTTGAGAGCTTCCTTAGTCTTTTGGTCTTGTCCTCCACGTTTCGATTTTTTTTTATTTTGCATACTGGCGTATTCACATTGAAACATAATAGTGAAGCAAGTAAGCCAGAATCGTTTTCTTGTGATTTGGGCACGGAAACAAAAACGCATGCTGCTCAACTTCATTGTCCATTGTCAAATAGTAGACATCCCGTTTCTCTGAGTTTCTTTTTTTTCTCTCTATCTCTGCTGACAGAAGCAGGGAAAAATTTTCCTTGATCGGGTGCACCAAGCCGCCATGAGTCTTGCAGTTAACGAGTTCAGCCTCTGGCAGCTCACTTATTTTACCAGACTCAGTTAGGCCGCATTTGCATGCTGTGCAAGAAGTCGTAGTTTCCAGCTTGCGGCACATGAAGCCTGTCACATAATAAACAGTGCACTCCGCGACCTCGGAGACTGCATAAATATGGTCAAATGCGATTTCGCATTCAACATTGTTCGAAAGAAGTCCATCCAGCTTCGTTTTCAAACGTTTAGATCGGCTTTCCGCGGGCCCATGCCGTCCGAATGCCAACGTAAAATCTCTCAAGGATAGCATGGATCATTCCTCTGAGCCTTGGATTCGACAATTACCGAATTTTGGCGGTTTCACCAAGCTGCATATACACAGCATGTTGTAGAGTTCAAGAAACGTCGGCATTGAAGGGTGGTCATTTTGTCCCTCGACTTGA